>JAPDOI010001692.1:0-152057 GCA_029168955.1 Aplectana chamaeleonis | reverse complement strand
CGGTAAAGTAAAGGAGATTTGGTCTCTGTTCGTGTTCGAAATTTTTCAACTGGTACGGTTGCGATTCTACACAAAATATATACCACTGAACCAAACAACATAGCCGCGAAAGGTCGCACCTCCGAATTTTTCTATTCCTTTTTTCTTTCGATTTTGACTCAGCTACACCACAGAATGTTTCCTACACAATTTCGAGTGGTTAAGACTGGTTTGTCAAGCGCTGGTGAACTAAATACTCGTCAAAATTGCATTTGTCCAAATACCGAAAAAATGATTTTTTGGGGCCTTCCAGTGTCATATACTATGCTCTGATTGGTCATAACTCAGCGGCTCGGTAAAATAGACCAGCTTAAAAACTGAAAAAATCAAAGCCGCTCATATAGAAGGAGAAATGAAAAAAAATCCCCGTTGGAGGCAAATCGAAAACTTCATTAGCTGGGTTCTTTTTTCAAATTTATTTTCTAGATTTCGCACCTCATCATGTGCTCCCCTTCTGGGGTCATTGGTACTGCCATGAGGTGCCGTAGCTCAGCGGGTGGTCTGAATACTCGTCAAAATTGCAAATGTCCAAATAGCGAAAAAATGGTTTCTGGGGGCCTTCCAGTGTCATGCACAATGCTCTGATGGGCTGTAACTCAGCGGATCGGTAAAATAGACCCACTAGGTGAGTGGATAAAAGCAAAGCCGCCCATCTAGAGTATGAAAATGAAAAAAATCGCCAGTTGGAAAAAGTGTTTTTTCTGAGACCTCTCACCTGTTTTCCTTTTTGTACGATGAGAAAACCTCAAGGAAACAGTTTTTCATAAAGTACCCAGCTAATGTAGTTTTGGATAACCAACCAGTGAGTGCATCTTTTGCTCGACTGCCGCCTTCTAAAAGTGAAAAACAATGCTGAAAAGGCCATTTGAAAATAACGGCCATTTTACACCATTTTTTCCAACAGGGATTTTTTTATTTCTCCTTCTATATGCGCGGCCTTAATTTTTTCCAGCTTTTCTATTTTACCGGACCGCTGAGCTACGGCACCTCATGGCAGTACCAAAGACCCTAGAAGGGGAGCACATGATGAGGTGCGAAATCTAGAAAAAAAATTCTGAAAAAAAAATCCAGCTAATAAAGTTTTTGATGCCTATTCAGTAGGTGCACCTTTCGAACTGACGCCTTCTAGAAGTGAGAACCAAGGCTGTAAGGGCCATTTGGAATTAACGGCCTTGTAACATTACTTTTTCCAACGAGGAATTTTTATTCGTTTCCCCTTCTATATGCACAGCTTTAATTTTTCCAGCTTCTAAACCGGTCCATTTTACTGAACCGCTGAGACACGGCACCTCATGACAGTACCAAAGACACCAGAAGGACCGGAAAACGTGTTTTCTCGCTATATCGAAAAATCCAAATTCGACGAGCTTTCAGGTGGCCAGTGGCTCAAAAACCGGTCTGAGGGGCTGAAACTGGGTAAAAACCCGTTTGAAGTGATTCTGAGTTGATTGAAAGCATACAGGTAGAGAGAGATTCGTCCTCTTGAGATCGGAGTACAATGATTTCTATCTATTTGTTCCAATCCCTAGCTACTGCGAGCTGTCACTTTCCAAAGACGGTGAAAAATTTTGAAAACCCGATTTTTCAAATTGTAGTTGGGCGTTTGTGGGATAAAGAGAATAATGTTAAATAAAAAGTTTTGTTGTTAATTTTTTTGCACTAAGTTCGAAACCTTCACAAATATCACTGACCTGAATAAAAAAATTAAAAAAGTGAATAAATCGAATAATCGTCATCAGCGAAAAAAAATTGTATCTAAAGAAAGAGAAAGTGGGCGAGGCAAAAAAGCGGAATCAGCGCGTCCATGGTGGAGGGCGGAGTCGCAAATTTCGGCATCGCTGGAGGGGGGATCGCAACATGATCGCAGTTTTTCCAACGGGTTGCTTAACCCTGGTTCAGACCCTTCCGTGGTGGCCACACCCGCTCCGAACCCTGTTTGGGCACTTTTTTCACGCTTCCAACGGCGTAAGCGTTTCAGGAAAGGCTGTATGAGTTTAATGGCGTCGTAATTTCAACCAATTAGCCGCTAGCTTCGCTATTTCAGCCAATAAGGTGTAACTCGTCCAGTTCCGGACCAATACAGAAAGAACAGTTATACCTTCATTTTAATCGAATATTCTCGGAAGTTTTTGTCATTTCTCAATACTAACAGCTTCAGATCTTCGATTCATTCCGGGGACTTGATATCACTTTCTAGCGTGTATTCTGCCTTTGGAAATTCGTCTTACAAGGGAAGGAGCATGACGTGTCGTGGCCATTCCTAATGAAATACGCCTTTCTAAGCTCACTTTTTGACGTAGAAGTCAAATTTTTCATCGCTGCTGCGACACCTTTCTGAACGAAGTTATATGCGTATTTAGCGGTCCACTCGTAGACTCATCATAATGTGTAATGCATGAGTCTTCGTCGCCTCCTGAGATATACCTATGTGATTTCTACACGAGAGATGATGATTCTACACCAGATGACTATATGATGATTCCCGGCGTAGAAATCACGTTGATATTCCTCACTAGGCAACGATGACTCATGGATTACACGTTATGAGGACTCTACGAGTGAAGCACTGAAAACGCATAATACTCTGCTTTCGTTAAGTTTTTTTTCAGTAGAAAAAGAAAGTTGGAGGAGGATCGTAAATTCTGCGAGAGAAGAAAATACACAACTTATTCGAAAACTGTCAAAAAGTTATAGAGTTTGAAGAAAAGTGGTGTTGAACTTCCAACTGTCTTCAATCTGAGTAAAACCAGTGCCAAGTCAATTCAACTGTTTTTAACCCCTTGTTGCAAGATTTCACTGTGCTTCGTATAAAAAACACTATAAGACTTACAGACCCCATTAAAAATAAATTTTCCAACTTGAAAAAGACTGACTTTTTTCCTTAAAATTCGTTACGATTCCCAATATTTTTGGTCACACACTGGCCACCGAAAGGTGGTACTATACCCTCGATGCCCGAGCAGTTCGCAGGGAGGAGCTTGGCCTGCGTTGCGGCTCGTGTTGGTAAAAAGGTGAACGGGTGGCCGTGTGGTGTTCTGGCCCCAGCCCGGGCACATGGTAATCGATGCGGTGATAGCCGCTCAGGCAATCGCGGGGGTCGGTGGAAGGTTAAAATACCCCTTTCCAAATGAAATTAATCCAATGCGGCTGATTTGCGGAGGTTTCGGCATGACTCATAACTGCCGAAGTTTTCGTGGTGATGTCTCATATGTGGCGGAGTTTTCGGGGCGACGTGTTGCAGTGTCTGCACTATTTTCTCTGGTACTCTCTCCTGTAGAGCGCGGAATCGGTAGCACACAATGTATACGCTGCACTGGAATGTGAGGTGTTTGTGCGTATCACACTTGTCAGCTCGGGATATCGACGCTGTGGCGGGCGTCGGTGGCAGGTTGACAGGGCAATTGTGCCGCCCCTCAACCTGCCACCGACGCCCGCGACTGCAGGAGTGGTATAGGGTTGTCGGTGGGAGGTGATAAGGCGAAACTTTCGGTGTAAACACGTGGGTGTGACGTCACACTGAGTGGTCGGTGGGAGGTGATAAGGCAGAGCTTTCGGTGTGAATATACGTGATAAAGAATCTATGAAACAATTAATTGATGACTTGAAGTTCTGATATTAAACGAACCTGAATGCTATGCTCATTTTGCATGCTTCTTTTGAAGTTTTTGAAAGTTAGGTTGAGCAATGACTTTAGACCATTGTTGTTGTTTTTTTTTTGCGATTTTCACTCACATACCTTCTCTGTTTTGGTGAACTGCCACTCGTTGTTCGCACTTTTGATAATATAAGACCTGTTATTCGCACTTCTGGTGTTGTTCTAGACGTTCTGTGAAATAAGCATGATTATCTAATGTAGTTTTCTCTGACTGTGTCGCAGAGAACGACTACAGCGTCTCAGCAAAGGATTGCCCACATGATAACATCAATTTTCGAAGCATGTGCTCCACGTGGAAAATGTGTACGATAGACCCCTTTCTTTCTACTGCGGTCAGGTTTGTGTGATAATGGCAGGATATAGTCCCGAATCCGGGACGGAGACCTCTTTTGGATAAGATGCCTACTGGAACAGCGTTTCCGCGAATAGGCTGTTTACGATTTCATGTACTGTTTGTAAAGGAAAGCTTTTTTCTCGCGAAAGTCAGTTTGTTTTTGTTTTTTAGCGAAGCGGAATTTCTATTTTCGCATTTTTTTTGTTTTCGAAAGCTATTTCTGCATATCCCTGGCCCCTATTACTTCACGCGAGAATGATCGAATCAGGAATAGGTAGAAGGTAAATGACAACCGACGAAATTGCAAGTTTTGACGGTGCCAGAGGAAAGTTTCCGAATTCGAGTCAATTTAAACGTTCACGACTCGCTGCGCACTATGATTTTTCTAATCCCACATTCGAAGGCATATCATAGAGCCAAAGACAGATACTGTTAGAGACTAATGTGGAGGTCGTAACGTGTGATGTATCGAACCTATTCCAGCAGAAAAACCTGATGAATAGTGTGTACTTTTCACAGAGCAGCGTTTTTGCTCGCGCCAATACTTATAAGCGACCCTGCACATACATAATCAGCCTTGTCAGAGCATTTGTTCCGAATGGCACGGCGTTTATATGTACAGTACAGGCCGTATCTTTTGCGTTTTGGACGAAAAAGACGCGAAAACGCGTCTTTTGCGTCTTTTCCTCATAACTCTGTTCAAAGTGATCCATTCTGGAATCCGAAGAGATGGTTGGAATCAGCATTGAGAGCTCTTCGTTTTGAGCCCCCACATGTCTTACTCTGCAACAAGGCATATAGGCGTGACACAATCAATCGAGTGCGCGAAACGCGAATGCGGAGCTTTGGTCAGGGGATTGATTGTGTTTATATAACCATTGTGTATATTCTAGTGAAACACTCTGAAGATATTTTGACTGACATATGGGGATATAAATTTCGGTTTCTCCCATTTTCAAGTATCCATATTTCGGTCACTTCCCGGGTCCCGTTCTCGGCTCAAATGGGACAAATCGACCTGAGACTCAAACAGTAATCTTCTCCTATGATGCACTGTCAAATAAGCGCTTCAGCAGCCCGATCCGGAAATTTTGATTTTTCACCCCTTTCAGGTGTGTCAAAACAGCGTTTTCTCGCCTATTTGATGCCCCGGGAGACCCAGTAATCGTTCTTCTCTAGGCCGAAAAACAGTCCTGCTCACAAGTGCACTTAGTGTAGACTCTTTTTAAACAGTAACAACCGGTTTGGAGGTTCGCTACGTCTAGCGACACCCCGGTGATTTTGGATAAAAAAGACCCGAAATCACCGCCGCCCGTTCTCGGCTCAAATGGGACAAATCGACCTGAGACTCAAACAGTAATCTTCTCCTATGATGCACTGCCAAATAAGCGCTTCAGCAGCCCGATCCGGAAATTTTGATTTTTCACCCTTTCAGGTGTGTCAAAACAGCGTTTTCTCGCCTTTTGATGCCCAGGAGACCCAGTAATCGTTCTTCTCTAGGCCGAAAAACAGTCCTGCTCACAAGTGCACTTAGTGTAGACTCTTTTAAACAGTAACAACCGGTTTGGAGGTTCGCTACGTCTAGCGACACCCCGGTGATTTTGGATAAAGACCCGAAATCACCGCCGTCCCGTTCTCGCTCAAATGGGACAAATCGACCTGAGACTCAAACAGTAATCTTCTCTATGATGCACTGCCAAATAAGCGCTTCAGCAGCCCGATCCGGAAATTTTGATTTTCACCCCTTTCAGGTGTGTCAAAACAGCGTTTTCTCGCCTCTTTGATGCCCAGGAGACCCAGTAATCGTTCTTCTCTAGGCCGAAAAACAGTCCTGCTCACAAGTGCACTTAGTGTAGACTCTTTTAAACAGTAACAACCGGTTTGGAGGTTCGCTACGTCTAGCGACACCCCGGTGATTTTGGATAAAGACCCGAAATCACCGCCGTCCCGTTCTCGCTCAAATGGGACAAATCGACCTGAGACTCAAACAGTAATCTTCTCCTATGATGCACTGCCAAATAGGCGCTTCAGCAGCCCGATCCGGAAATTTTGATTTTCACCCTTTCAGGTGTGTCAAAACAGCGTTTTCTCGCCTTTTGATGCCCCGGGAGACCCAGTAATCGTTCTTCTCTAGGCCGAAAAACAGTCCTGCTCACAAGTGCACTTAGTGTAGACTCTTTTTGAACAGTAACAACCGGTTTGGAGGTTCGCTACGTCTAGCGACACCCCGGTGATTTTGGATAAAAAAGACCCGAAATCACCGCCGTCCCGTTCTCGGCTCAAATGGTACAAATCGACCTGAGACTCAAACAGTAATCTTCTCCTATGATGCACTGCCAAATAAGCGCTTCAGCAGCCCGATCCGGAGACTCATCCCCAAGACTCATTATTCAGCCGAGAACGGAGACGGCGAGACGACGAGACAGTTCGAGGGCGCCTGCGTCGATTGCCCCGGTTTATGCGTAGCGCTAAAGCATTGCAGCACGTAATCACACTACAAAAGTGTTCCTCAGTCGAAAGGATGTCTCGAGCGTCACACTAATGATGGATTTGGGGATTGCACAGCGATTTTCAGTCTTTTATGTAATTCTGCGTTCCATTTACGGAAAATTAATGGGGAACAAGACGGTTAATAATGTTTTATGGAAGTATTTCTTTACAGAAACAGAACAGGGCTGCATTTGATTTAGTCACGTTAACTAGTGGTCGGTTGGATGAACATGTTCTCGTTGGTTGTCACCGGAGGAAAACCGTTGACAAGTGCCCATGGAAATCAATACATTTACTGCGGACTTCGGTCATTGAGCGAGACAGGCAAGACAGTGCGATTTCGACACCTCCAAAAGCGGGGGTGTGCGCAGGGCGCGGAGAGGCAGGGACGCACCGACTCAAAGCGAGGGACCAGCAATGAATTACTCTCTTAGATCTGAGAAATCTGAGAAACATAGAGGGATTTCTCCGAACCTAAATATGCAAACATTATAGCATTGGAAAGCCCTAGCCGTCAGCATTCTAAACTTCGGGAGGCGGCTGATCGTTGGTCGCCGAACATCGGAAAACAAATAGAAGTTTTCGATAATTAGCATACGATTTTGAGTTTTCAAAGAATAAATGGCAAAAAATTTAAGGTGGGTTTTCAATGTATTCATCATGTTCAGCGAGGAGCTACAAATAGTACCAGCCTCTGAGAGGGAGTACGGACATCTTTGCAAGGGTTGCAGTCGATGATCACTCATTAAACGTCGCTGCGAATCACTTTTGACGGCCTAAATTCTCTCCAAGTTTTCTACCATGGATGGATTCAGACACAGTTCATGAAAAACATTGCTACTCTCTGTGAATCTAAGCAAGAGGAGGATTGTCGCTGCGGAAATGGTGAAAAAAGAACCAAAATTTCAAACCGAAATTTCGCAGGAAAAGCCGGTCAGCCGTAAATAGTTCACTAAGCTGTTCTCTATCACGTTAACACTGTTGAGGTGAAGGTGGCATTGCGTCAAAGAAACACAAAATACCTGAATTTTCCTTTCGCCAACTCGATTAATTGTGTTAGCTCTATATGTCTTTTATGGCCGCATAACATGTAAAAACTTAAAAGGAAGAGCTTTCGATGTTGATTCGCAATATCTCCTTCATTGCTCGATTGGAGCACTTTGTGCCGAGACATGACGAAAAGTCGCGATATCGCGACTTCTGCGGCTTTTCTAAGTAAATTAGTGCGGGTATTGTAGTTCTAATTCGAGAGAGGATAATAAAACAATGGTCATTGGCCGAGTATCAAATTTATTGGTAACGTTTGTAATTTGTAAGGTAACGAGAACGGGACCCGGGAAGTGACCGAAATATGGATACTTGAAAATGGGAGAAACCGAAATTTATATCCCCATATGTCAGTCAAAATATCTTCAGAGTGTTTCACTAGAATATACACAATGGTTATATAAACACAATCAATCCTCTGACCAAAGCTCCGCATTCGCGTTTCGCGCACTCGATTGATTGTGTCACGCCTATATGCCTTGTTGCAGAGTAAGACATGTGGAGGCTCAAAACGAAGAGCTCTCAATGGTGATTCCAACCATCTCTTCGGATTCCAGAATGGATCACTTTGAACAGAGTTATGAGGAAAAGACGCAAGAGACGCGTTTTCGCGTCTTTTTCGTCCAAAACGCAAAAGATACGGCCTGTACTGTACTTCAGCCATAATTACGTGATTACCCTCGGCAATTTCTCAATAGACAAGCACGTTTTCAGCTGAATTCATGATCGCGCGACCAACTCACCCGCTTAAAGCCATCAGAACCGAACGAAGAAAATGTGCCTCTGAGTAAAGCCTAGTTTTGACTGCAGGTGGTCGCTGCGGCCAAGCGAGGGACAACTGTTCCTTTTTCATCGCGCGTAATGGGAAGCCGCTCCAATTGTGATCGCTTCGTGGCAAACGTCCTACATCGCTGGGTCGCGGAGACGAAATCCTATGTTTTACTGCATCGCTGCTCGAAGAGCGATTCTCAATGGTCGCTGACCATCGCTCCATCGCGGCCGAAATGGCAGCGATGGAGCGATTGCCAGCGAATGACACGTTTCGTCTAATAAACGTTGACCCTTTCACATGACAAGATCAGTGTTTTCGAGTCGAAACGCGTTATTGATGAATACCAGCCATTAATTTCACTGATTGATTGAATTTCTTCTATCATCCGTGGGCCTATGCACTATGAACAGAATCGCTGCCGCTGCTAAATCGCTGCAGCAGCGGGTGCAAAATCGCTGCGATGAAAAACAGCAGCGATGCAGTCAAAACTAGGCTTAAGGCGAATAGGCACGTCGCAGCCACGATGCTTGCTGAACTTGCCTAGACGGACGGCAGTTGCCATACGTTTTTTTACATTTCTATCAACCTGCGAGTGTAGGGCCCCTATCTTTTCTGGCCTGTTGCCCATCGATTTCTGCTTTTTCTCCCGATATAGACTCAACTGACTTGAGTTCTTGTCTAGTGAGTAATTTCCCCTTTGTAAGGCATTTTTTACCCAAACCTGACTAAAATTAACAAATATTGCGTTCGAACCAACATTTGAAAAACTACGATAACTTTTTTTGTCGAAGTTCTCAGAGAAGTCACCTTCCCATTCCCGAGTAGAGTGGAGCAGATGAGTAACTTGCTTCAAACTCAGCTTTGAGCGACACTAGGAAGACATTCATGATCCTGGCGTCAAAGGCTACCCGGTGGTGTAGTCTTCCTAAGGTTTCGTTTAGAGTTGTGAAAAATTCGCGATCAGCTAGGTTTCCAATTACGGTACCACGGCGAAGGATTTCACTAGCCCTGTCCCATTTCCACGGCACCGCAATTTGAAACCTTGCTGATTGCCAAACTTCCTCAAGTCTTAACGGTACCCATATAGAAGCTATACCAATGGGTAGCTTTCTACGCAGGGGTTATGAATATCATTATAGTTTTACTCAAAGTTGAGTCCGAAGTAAGTTAATCATAAAGATTGAAAAAAAAACGCGGAAACGCGTCCTCGTGCGCCTTCTAACTGAACCTCTGTGCTATCATGTTATTCCGTTTACTAAAGATTCATCGCTTGGCCGCTGATCAGGGTCAGGCGTGGCAATGGGATCGGTCGGTGCGGAGTGCGCCCCCCCCCCCCCGAGCGGATGGCTCGTCACTGCGCCCCTCCCCCTTCCGCGAAAAAAAGTTCGAATTTTTTCCCAATCATTTTCTACTTTGTTTTTTTTTATTTTTTTGAGTATACAGAACTTTATCAACATCTTACTTGTTTCGTCCTCGGTTCAATGAAGAGCCAGGGGTCTCGAATTCGGGCTGTGAGTAGTACTAGTGAAAAGTTTCAAAATAAACCCCATGTGGACAGGATCTACGAGAAATTTTTTTTCCTTATTTTTAATATTACAAGTCGGAAGGAAAGAGCCGAGAAAAAATCATTCTGAGGAAAAAAGGAGGTCCCAAAATGTTGCAAATGTTCCAAAACTCATTTCTGTATAGGTGGGAGAACGATATTTTGTTGGACCTTCAATACCTGCATGCTCTGATAACCTGAGAACAATTTTTTCGGGTGCCAAAGAAGTAGGTCCCAAAATGCTGCACAGGTTTCGAAAATCATTTCTGTATACATAGGTGAGGAAACAACTTTTTCCGACCTTGACCACCTCCGGTACATTTTTGGATCTCATCCTGGGAGTGCCAAGCATCACCAAAAGGGGTGTGCGGCAACTGCCGTTTGCCGGTTGCGATTTGCCGGCCATTTTTGGGTTCGCCGTTGCTGCTTGCCGAAATTTTTGTCTAAAACGGCAAAAATTCATCAAGAATGCGTTAAAACAACAGGACTTGCCCTCACAGAAGTATCTGTAATGGTCAGCGATTTGAAGCTGCTACAAACGATTATTTTTACTATTTCCAGCAACTAGTTCCAGCTCATGCAATGTGTACTTGTACCCATTGATAAACAAACACTGTAAAGACATTGATTCGTTGGGAAGAGTACAGAACAATTTTCTAAAACTAGTTCTCAAACGACTGGCCTCACCTGCCTTGATATCCCTAGGGCAAATCGCAGAAGAGTTCAGCTAGGTCTGCCGACTTTGCTCTCAAGAAGCCGGTAAAACGCCCCAGTTTGTCAAGCGAATTTTTTCAATCTAACATCCTGCAGAACCAGGAGGGGATGCCTGGAGCTCAGCACTATGACAGCCAAAAATCAAATTAGAGCCAAGTTTTTCTCCAACTGAACGAATCCTGCCTTCACTTTTTTTTCAAAAAAAGCAATGTTCTTTCACTTTCTTTAGTTCTCGTCCACGTCACAATAAATAAAAATGAACTGTTGAAAATCCATATCTTGATTAGGTAATCAGAGGAGTTAGTTGAACTTTCAAGTTGTATGGAGCCTCCTAATGTCTTTTTTCATTCATCCAATTTTTGGCCCCTTAGAAATGTCAGAATTGGAAAAAAACTCTATATAAAAGCAAACCGGACCCTGCGAGTTCCAAGATTACAAAAACAAGTGTTATCAAAGTTCTAGCAAAAAAGCAGCCTTTTCTAGACATATGAACCAGATGAGAACTCGTGTAAATCAGTCCGCTTATCATCGGGAGGTGGGCGGATGGTACTAATTGTGACAGAAAGCTGATCAATTGCGCATATACTTTGTTCGACTTTTTCGAAATTGAACAATTCTTGCTCTCCTCTTGCCGATATTGTTGTCGTTATAGGTTTCTTGCCGGCTTGTAGACCGAATACACAGAAAGGGAAGAGCCCAAGTGCAGTCGGGCTATCTAAACGCACTGCACGCGGCGCTCAAGCGACGACGTGAGCGTAGCGGCTTTCCGTCGGGGCGTCGTACCTGTAAAACTGTAACTAGATGCCTCTATTTTTGTGTGTTCGATCATCGTGCCCCTCGGAGCTCTTGCTCTCCGGTGAAACTTCGAAGAATGCTTTCATCGTGAGCACTGCATTCAGCTAGACACTACACTCCTGTTGCTTGTCGTACCGGTATCGGCCACAGTCTTCGGATCGGCGCACAAACCCATCGAAACAAGCTTGCTCACGGTTTGCTGCCCGTCCTTGGATCGACTCTGCTGGGTCGCGCTGATCGCAAGCCCCTTTCAGAGTAAATCCTTTGCAGGTCAATCACACTTTGCACTGCTTAAAGGCACAGTCCAACCTCAGAGGTAATTTTTGATATTTTGATTTGACCGCCGTCTATAGCAACCCTGCCAAGCGCGAAATCTCAGTTAGCTCGAATAAGCGAGAAGAAGCTAGGAAAAAATCGGCCACGCCCCTTGAAAGAAAAAATGAGCAACGCCCACTGGCAGGTTTCCGACTTCAATAAGGAAAAGGCGCGCGAACGATTTTATTTGAATTCTATGTTCTTCCTTTTGTTTTTGGTCTGGCTTTATATGTATTGTGAACTGCTTGAAAATGATGGCTGCGAATAACGAGAAAATACAGGCTCCAAATTCAAAATTTTTGAGGAGCCGTAACTCAGTTCTTGGTGAGTTCTGAGCGATTCTGGAGACACCATTGCGATCAGCGTGAAATTTTCTTTAATTTAAGCAGAAAAACGAAATGTAGATTCTGAGCTTGGACTGTGGCTTCAAGAAGGCGGCCAATCTTTGAATCTCTAGCATTGATGTGAAAGGAAACTTTGACTAGGGGAGGGGTTGGGAATCAACAGAATCAGCCCCGATGAGGGATTAGCTAACGGCCGTGTCGAACTTGATAGCGACACCTATACAGACAACATACAGAAGAGCGCTACTGGCGTTTCTGATCACCTGAGGCTTTCAAGTAGCTTTTGATATACAGGATTTTTTTCTTGTAAAGGCTAGGGAAACGCTGAGAACAACTGGCAGATATTGCATGGAATACCACATGACTTAACAAATGCTGGTGCACAAAACGGATTTCGCCGTCTGCCGTTTACCGGCCATTTTTGGGTTTTGCCGTTGCCGTTTGCCGAAATTTTAAAGTCCTTTGCCGCACACCCCTGATCTCCACACCGCACTTCGTTGAGATGAGATTTTGCGAGGAGCCAGACAATGAGACGAAATACGTAAACTTTCACGACGATTCACCGTAGCAAATCATTTCACAAACAAATTTCAGGCTTTCTGATTAACACAAGGAAAGATCATTCGATTTTTTTCGCTTTTAAAAAATTTGTTTGCTAAATGTACTCCTAGTGGAAACAAAATTGCTTCAGAAACATTGGAAAAACTCTTGTCTGACGATGCGTGATCTTTCCTGGTTGCACTCTTGCAGTTGCAATTTATCCATATTGCATCACTTCGGTATTCAAAAAATCACATGGAAAGTCCATGGCCATTTACACTTAACGAGAATTTTTTTACGAAAATTTTTACTCGTATGTTCATTTTTCCGTGGCCAAAAGTGAAAAAAACAAAAAATTGAAATGAAGGTGAATCCAAACCCGAAGTTCTTCAAAGAAATATGGAAAGCAGAACATTCTTCTGAGCGGAGCAGATGATTTTACTCGCACATGACTCAATTCTGCGCCCCCCCCCCACTTTTCGGTCTGCCGAAATGCGGCCCCCTCCTCCCACACTGGGATCATCCCAGTGTACGCTTGACCCTGCCGCTGATTGATCCGCCCCTCAAATGGCCGTGACAAGCTATTATGAAAATTATAGCCTGTGGCAGTTTATATGAGACTACGGGAGTCTCTTGGGAAGGTTTTCAGAATCAGTCGATGTATGCGATGGGCGAATCCTAGCGGGAGGCTCCAGTAGTTTCATGAATGCGGCTACTGGCCGACATTTGAACACGGATGTGAACGTTCGCACAAGTAAACAATCTACAGCAACGGAAATCGCGTTGATGCCGTTGCGTATTTTATACAAGTCTGTAGCCATGGCTAACCAAGTCTACCATTAGGTAAACAGCTGACGATTTTTCTGTTTAACATATGCCTTTTTGTTTCTTTCGTTCTTCGTTTTGTTTGTGCGTGCATCTAAAATGAAGATTCGAAGTGTATTGGTATCGTGCGTGTGGGGGGGGGAGGGGGAACTTACCTTTTTCTTAGAGTTGTTTGTGCTCTTTCCGCCAGAATTGACATTTTCGATGGCGAGTTTTTCGATTATGAAGCTCGTAAACTTCGGAGATGGAAGTTCATAGAACTGTGAGTTTCCTCCCACCTCCACAACAGAAAAAAAACTATCGCCCAGATAAAAATTATAAGCTGTTATCTTATTAAATAATGGTAAGCTTTAAATCGGACAAGCTTTGGTTAGAGTATGCTTACTGTGTTAGTGAACATGCGCAGCAATTATTCTTAGTAGTCCCCGCAAATCAACTAAATTTTTCTACTGGAAATGAGTGATTCAAGGAAGTTCTATGGCGTCTCGTGACTGGTGATCCGCGAAATATCTCGAGTTATCGATTATGCTTTAGTTCAGAGTATGTCGTGCTTGAAGTCAACTTCCGCTTTGCATTTGAGGACTACGGCTGCTGCACCGCGTGACACCATGATAATCGCGCTGGGGAAAAGGTGAATCGTGATGGGAACGCTTGGTTTTGGTAAAGTCCGCGAAAGCGGTCCGAGATTTCCCTCGACTGTAAATTCACTTTTGTCACGATTTAATGCGGCGTAAAAACAATTGTGGTTGCCGTATTCAATACTACCAAATGTCCTCGTGTTACACTTGAAGTTTTACGTGTCTGGATTATTGAAATTACTTTCTAGATGGCTTCTTGTTCATGATTACACCGACAATTACATCAGTCGGTGCCTTACCGTCTTAGTGCAAACAAAGGACCTTGAACTAAAGAATTTTTAGAAATGGAGTCCAAGCGCGGGGAAAAACAGAGGTATGTATAAGTGGTAAAAGTATGCGAACTTACCGTGGTTTCCTCGCGTGCAGTTACGGAGGTTAGACAGCACGAAAGACGGGGGTGCAAGTTGGAGGTGGCAGCATCTTGTGTGCTGCACGCGATATTAGTGAAGGCACCTGTTGTTGATGTTCTGCTTGAGCTCCCACGAGGTTGATACAGAGTTAATCGTCTGACTTTTCGGCTGCATCGCCTCCTTCAGAGCCTTAAAAAAACAAAAATAATTGAATTCATCCGGCCAAACGTTGCCTTTAGCACTGCGCAATCAAGCCAGAGACGCTAGTAAACTCTCACCTTTTCTTAAAGGCAGTGGTCGGGATCAAATATGCTTGTCTTCTTTTTCTCTCTAAGCCCTTCTCTGGGTTCAGGGTAGTAGGACCAAAGCAAAAAATCGCAAAAAAACCGCTGTTTCGGGCCCAACTCCAAGCCTGCTCTCGTGTCCTTTGATGATGGACGAGCCCACTCCACATAATCGGCATCGATGACCTCTTATATCAAGAACACCAGCTGGCTTGAATTCGAATTTCAATCAAGGAACAGTGCCCTTCGAACTGACATGTTCAATTATTTATGTACTCATCTAGTCAAAAACGACTGAAGTGCTTGCTTCCATTGTTCAACTGTTTTAGTCAGTTCACTTGCATTTATTTCTTCTTCTGACCGTCGATGATTTTTGACTGCTCAGCAGAAGACGGCGATTTTTTTCGGCGGCGCTGTGCACGTGTGCACGAACTGGCATCTTTGGGCTCTAGAAACTCCAATTCTAGACCTTTTTTTCACCGCGCTACCTTCATAGTTTTTCAGCTGTTCTTGATCCAAGCTGATTTTTGTGGTTTTTCGATAACGTTTTTCATCGTGACCACTGCCTTCAAGCCAAAAGCGAGACTGAGATACGGTTGGAGCTCTAGCGCGATATATACGCACTCACCTCTGCGGTTAATTACAGAGTCCCTGGTCTAGATCCGGAACGCTTCGAGCACTTTCGCGCAGGTGTGTTTGATTCGCACGCTGAAGTCTTCACAAGGATTTCAAAAATCGTGACCGCAATGAGCGTCCACCCTGTGGGATTCGAGAGCTATTTACAAGCGCGCTTTCCTATCATGGTAATCCTCAATTCTTACATGGAGTGGCCTTGCAGTTTTTCGATGTAATTCCCACTACGTTGCTGGCAGATGATCATGCAGACCAAGCTACCCACTGCTCAATCACCTTCCTTGCAATGAGCACATAGAGTTCGCGCAATCATTATTGTCTGTTGAATGAACTGGGATGCGACGGTAGATCACCCAGCGAAACCACATTCTGCAGTGAGGCCATCAAACCCGCGTGGCCAGCCGCCTGGTCCATGCGTCAGACTAAAACGAAAACGGAAACCATATAACACAGGAGTGACACATACTCGATCATATGGCCGATTGCGCACAAGCTGACTTTAGGCTACTGGGTGGGATGCCAACAACATATTCCGAATTTTCTAGTCCCACTTTTCTGAGGCACTTCAAATTCCTGTACTAACATCATCGAAGATGAAATGCAAAACGAAAGGGGTCATACTGTTGGGTCCACTTTTCTGCTCTTGACCTGTAACAGGTCTGATACGACAGGGAAAACTGTCGGGGGTATACTCATTTGAAAGCAGCATTTCCATGAGCCAACTTTGATGATTTAACGCGTACATTGGCTATTGTATCTACACAGACTAGCAGCTACGCGCGTGGTATATGTTTCTCAACATAGCTCTTTTGGTTTCAGAGGGATGAGCTGACCGGGAATGAACGATTAAGTTTTCACTGCTGGGCTTACGATACCATTTCGTGACATGAGCTCCTTGTGTTGGGCGTACCTCATACCTGAACGTTGAGAAAACATATCTTATTCTCGTGTGGTTTTTCCCGTATGAGCTTCATGTGTTCAGACTGTTGGTTTATCGGATCAAAACAGATGAGCAGTTCATTTTGGGTGTAAGAGCCAAATCAGTCATCAATGTAGCGACGACAGAACAATGGAAGACGTTCCACGGGTTTTCCAGTTTTGGACATGAATGTCACGGCCTAAGCAGGTGCAAGATTGATTTATAGCCAGACCTATGATCTAGCCAAAGTACTTGCTTCGCCAACGGGGAGCGTCGCAATCAGAACACTCTTTTGGAAGTGCCATTAGCTGACCGATGGAGACTTCTTGCATGCTGATCTTTTTTTATTGTTCATTCAGGAGCTCGGAAGCAACTTCCTTAGCGCAGCTATTGCTGACGTTTGTATACAGTGCTGCTAGGTCAAAGGACTCCAAAACACTGCAGTGTCACTGTTCAGAAAAACATTGGTGTTGCTGTACTAAGATGGTCATAAGAAAGCACTCTATTTGGTTTGTAGGTCCTCCAACAGAGCTAACGGTCGAACTTTTTTTGAGCTAGGCGTCATTTCATCAATATCCTCACTGACCGCGAAGGAAATTCTGATACTTCACAGAGAATATCGTACTTTTTTGAGACATTGTCTACGATAAACTTTGTTTTCAACTGTTTTCGTGAAAACCGTTGTGATTGCTTTCGGAAACACTTCTGAGAAAGTCTAAAGATTGGAAAGAAACTCCTCTCAAAGCAAAAACGGCTTACAATAGAGCTACAACTTCCGCAACTCTGTGCGGTGAAGATGTAATACCATGTGGAACATAGGTTCTTTGGGGGTTTAGACAGCTCTCCGAGAGATGAAAGTTGTTAAAGGCAGTGGTCACGATGGAAAGCGGTATCGAAAAAACTACAAAAAGTAGCTTAGATCGAAAACAGCTGCAAAACTAGGAAGGTGGAGCGGTGAAAAACGAGCTAGAATTAGAGTTTCTAGAGCCCAAAGATGCCAGTTCGTGCACAAGTGCACAGCGCAGTCCATAAGATCGCAGTCTCGTACCGAGCAGTCTTTGGCCACAAGCCACAATTTCGCCACCCTGAACTGTCGATCGCTGTCGAAGTGATATCCAAATTTACCGATTGAACACAGTACTTCAATGAAAGCTATTTCCATGCACCGTTTGCTGCTTTGACTAGATGACCCGTCATCATGCGTCGGAGAGTACACCATCACTGCGGTAAGCGAAAGAGGTTTGGTTGGCGTCAAAAACGTTCCAACAAAGGGGAACGTGAAATGGGCAAGAAGTAGGATGAAGAGAGTCTACAAAGAATTGAACAATATTTTCTGGAGACTGATTTTCTTGGCCGAGAATTCTTAACAGTGAAAACAAACCGTTGCGATGTTTCACACCGGGAAGCTTACTCTGTCGTTCCAAATAGTCTCCAATTATGCGAGTAACGATAAAAATGTTATAATTGTATGTGCACCTATTAGTTATCATTAGAAGAAAATGATTCCAACTTTACCTACACAGACTGAGCTAGCTCCAGCTGCTACGAAAGAAATGAACTCAAAAGTGCAGCATGAAATAAAAGTATTTTTTCATATAATCTCGTCAAGAATAGAAAGTCCATTCTTTGAAACCATTGAACTCTTCCTCGTGAAATGACACAACGGTTTGTTTCCGCTATTGAAGTTTCGGCCAAGAAAATCAGTCTCAGAAAATATTGTTCAATTTTGCTTAGACTCTCCTCATCCTACTTGCCTATTGTTCCTTTTTTGTTGGAACACGTTTTTTGACGCCAACCAAACCTCTTTCGCTCGGAAAGAACCCCCTTCTTGATAGAATTGTTTCACTTTTATTGATATGTACAAAGTAATATCTGACCAAAAATCTTCAATATTTTACAAATAGCATGGATTGATATGACAATCAGTAAGTGATTGAAGCTTGTTGCACTTTTTGCTACAAATGACGTACGACTCTGCTTTCCACTCGGCATACTGATGGACGTCATCAGATGCCCCATGCACTTTGATGACGTCATCAGAAAGTAACAAACTTGTTAGTCTTTCCCCCTTTTCCTTCCCTACGAAAAAGTACGTGTTTTAGCGATTTGATCCAAAAACTGATAATATCACTTGATATGATAAGCAGCAATAAGTGAAGTAGTTAATGTTAAACAGTAAGTAACAAACTTGTTAGTCACTTTCCTTGTCCATTCCCATAAAAAGTACAGCCTACAACGTGTTTAGTGATTTGATCTACCAACTGATAATATCACATGATATGATGAAAGCAGTAATAAGTTGAAGTAGTTAATGTTAAACAGTAAGTAACACACTTGTTAGTCACATTCCTTGTCCCTTCCATCCAAAAGAGTACAGCCTACAACGTGTTTTAGCGATTTGATCTACCAACTGATAATATCACGCATGATATGATAAAGCAGTAATAGAGTGAAGTAGTTAATGTTAAACAGTAAATGCCATGCACTTGTTAGTCGCTTTCCTTGTCCTTCCTTATCGAAAAAGTACAGCCTACAACGTGTTTTAGCGATTTTGATCTACCAACTGATAATATCGACATGATATGATAAGCAGTAATAAGTGAAGTAGTTGATGTTTAAACAGTAAGTAACACACTTGTTAGTCACTTTGTTTGGCGTCCCTTCCCTACGAAAAGTACGTGTTTTAGCGATTTGATCTACCAGCACTGATAAATATCACTTGGTATGATAAGCAGTAATAAGTGAATTAGTTAATGTTAAACAGTAAACCTTAACACACTTGTTAGTCACTTTGCCTTGTCCTTCCCATCGAATCGAAAAGTACAGCCTACAACGTGTTTTAGCGATTTGATCTACCAACTGAATAATATCACTTGATATGATAAAGCAGTAATAAGTGAAGTAGTTAATGTTAAACAGTAAGTACTCATTGTCTACCTACTCACCAGCCTGCTTATCTATCCACATACCATCTTACCTGCCTGTACAACTGATCGCCTGCGACCATTGGCGATGTGGCCACTACTAAGGGTGCGCGGCTGCACGAGGGCAAGCACGAAGCGCGAAGCAGGAAGCGAAGCAGCAAGCAGCAACAGGTTACACGCACAACAAGAATTTTTAATAAGGTTTCGCCGATCTAACTTTGTTAGTTTTTGAACCGAACCGAAGTTAGCTCAGAATTTCGTCAGCATGTGCCTCCTACTGGACCCTCTCACCTATATATCCCGATGGGGAAATCTCTGGAGAATTTGTTTAACAGGTTTTATTAACTGCTACAGAAATTCTAAGTGATACACAAATGCCAGGCAAAGCAACAGAGCCTCTCTTCAAACAGCACTTCGCGGTCTGGAATACGATTGACTGAAATTCGATTTCAAGCCAGCTGATGCTCTCGATATTAGAGATCATCGATATCGATGATGTGGAGTGTGCTCATCCACCACCAAAAGACAAGAAAGTTCAGGCGCCAAATTTGGCCCAAAACAGCGGTTATTTCGCGATTTTTTCTTATAGGTCCTACTAATCGAAACCCAGGAAAGAGTTTAGAGAGGAAAAGAGACAAGCATATCTCATCGCGACCACTTTGAGGATGCCTGAGTAGGAAAAATGATGGTCCCCTTCAAACATCAAATTCCAAGATTAAATGCCTTCTGATCTTCTTTTTCGCATTTGATAATTCTATTTTAATATCATTTTTGTAAAAAGAAATTAAAGAGGTGGCCGTCTCGTAAGATCCGTTATTCTAAAAAAAAATCGGCTGATGTCATATTTTTTATGGTGTGCAGAAGTCAAAGTTATTTTGGCGTTTATGGCATGCGCCTCTTCGCGTTTGCGGCTCCTTCTTCTCTCACCGCCCCCCCCCTAAACTTTCTCGCTCTCCCTTTCCTCGCTCCGCACAAGCGCGCGAAGGAACAGAGTAAATTTGGCTACGAAATCAGGAACAGGTACTTGGTAAAGATTTTTCTTGGAGCTATCGTAAAGTTCAGAGTTGAAAAGTGGTTCCAAGCTTAAGAAGTATTACCCGACTCTCCATTCGATTTAAATTAATGAAAAACTGAATTTTCGTTCGACGTTGAAGCTGAGCAATGAGGGGACAATACAAAATAGAAGTGGAGTATTTTGAAATCAATGAAAAAAGGGTAGTAGTAGCCAGATGTGTACAGACGAGGCTCGATGCAGTTTTCGTGATAGTGGCCGCATGATAACATTATGTATGAATCTCGACTCATTCGGTGCTCGCTTGAACGGGTAGTCATTATGTATCCACTTCGGAAGATGTCCCATATGTCAAAAATGGCACGTACAATGCATTAATTTTGAAATTTCTCTCTCTAAAAAAATCTATAACAAACTCATAAGAGGACAATGTTGTAAAGCTGCAGGGAAAACCTAACAAGAGTTCTAAACCAACCGGGAAGCTAGCCAATCGACGCCGTCTCTGCCCGTGGCGGTACCTGAGTCAGACCAATCGCCGCCGAGGAGAGGTGGAAAGTTGGTATTCCAGTGCGGATAAAAGGACGGACATTAACGAACACGGAGCATAACTGAAATACTTGTGACCTTTCCAATCTTTTCGCATCCGGCCAAAGTTTACGGCTCTAGTCTCCCTGCCAAACCGTTGGAGGGGCGGGAATGAAGGCGTTACGACGGCTCTGCTGCCTGTGAATATGCACTTTACTTGCAATATCCACTTTCCGATCTGTTCTTTCCGTTCCTCAAAATGCTTTTTCCTGCTATCACGTATCTTTCGACGAATGACGAAGGGTTTGTGTTCAAAATGCTTCACACGACGACGAAATTCGGCCTTCTCAGAACAAATTCCACAAACCAGAATGTTATACCTGCAATTAACTTTCTCGATTATGGGACTTCGGCCTTCTTACAAAAATGGAGATTCTCTACTTGTAATGGAGACTCTCTACAAAGCTGTAAAATTGGAACATCTTAGAACCTGTTCTTCATTCAAAGCTCGTTTTAAAAATCCGCTACATGATTCCTTTGCACTGGAACTCGTGTTTAGAAATGGGAAAACGAGTTCGTTCAAAACATTAGAAACATGTCTTGAGATAATTCCTATCGAGTCAAACATTAAACAGAAGGCTTGCTTTCATTGTTTAACTGTCTTCATTAGCTGCGTTCGCATTTATTTCTGGTTGTGAAAGTCGATGATTTTCGACTGTTCACCATGACGTCGAACGTCGACCTTTTTGGCCGGAGCTGAGCACGTGTGCACGAATTGGCAATTTAGGATCTTGATAACTCTAATTTAGCCAGTTTCTTGTCGCGTAACCTTTACGGTTTTCTAATAATTTGCAGATCAAACTTTTTTTGCGTGTTTTCCACAACTTTTTTTCATGGCGACCACTTCCTTTAACAGCGAATATTTTCAAAGTCTATATTTTCAACGACTAACGACTGACGAGGGTTTCAGCTTGCTGAACGACTAACAGCTAGCGAGTGGGTAGCGAACGCTTAGGCCGGAATTGGGCAGAGACGCAGAGGAGGTCATTGCCTCTATTTGTCATCAGATACATTCATTCAAACAAAACTGAGACGTAAAATGCCTGTGATCTGGAAGAAATAACATCAGGAACGTAAAAGTGTAAATAAAACACTACCATCGGTTCTCAATTTTGGACTAACTTTCCACCCTCTCTCTCCCCTGTCTGCGCTCTCGCTTTTCGGCCCAAACGTCCCACGCCACGAAGGAATTACTAAATTCCTATTACGCACATCCATGCTCTCCGCCCCTGCTCTCACTATAATATGCATTTTATATTGTATCACATCACACGGAAACTCATGAAAACAAGCTTTCATTTTCCGCTTGTGTTTGGAGGCGCCGCTTCGTGACTCTTAGGATGACTCTTTATCCGAATCTTTAAACTTGATTTTTACTGCAGTTCCAGAGTGGCTGACTTGATAACTGTCTTCAGACGAAGGACTTTCCATGGCCGGTATCGATGCCAAGAGAACCATTCTGATTTGCCTGTCTCTAATCGGTATTGTTCTAAATGTTTTCGTATGCACTTCTCTCACTCGCGATCGTAAAACTTTACGGTAGGTTGGTTTTTGAACTTTTCGAGCAAATCTTACAAGGAAAGTACTATTAGCCAAACCGGCCATTCTGATCGTAATGTACTTTTCTAGAATCATGTTTTTGACGTAGAGTTCGAATATGCCCTTCGCAGCTGCCTAGAATCACTTTGAAAAACTTTATAAGCGTTTTTTCTCTGATTTTCGTACATATTGTACTCTCCAAAAAGCGCATGAATTCTAAGAAAATCCAGAAACGGACCTTATAATCGTGTTCAGCATTTAAAACAACCCCCATAGGCAAAGTTTGGGTGAAGTCACATTTTCCGAACCTTCTGTAGACTGATGGCGTTTTGGACTTGTACGGATTTTCGGTTCAGCGTTCAATTATATCAATTACTGGGTACCGGAAGCGTTGAAGCAAAATATTCCAGATTTGACTTGAAACTCGCTCTGGGGGTTCTTCGGGGTGCTGATCACAAATCCCCACCGTGATATCACTACAATGGGGAGAAAATCCTGTGCCAAACATCGATATTATCTTCATTCTAAACGCGGGCTGTCACATAGTAATTGTATGCAAAACTAGCACCCCGTGGTATGCGATCTCGGAAGCCCTAGCACATCAACAGCGGGCAACGCTATGCACCAAATGCTCTACGCAAGTCTTACGAAGAATGGCTGACATCCTGAAGTATTGCACATGTGTTTGCAAAACTGAGTTCGCGCGGACTCGAACCACTGACCGTGCTCCCGAACGCAGCGCCGCATAGCGCTGCGCTACGCAGACACTTTTTGACAGGCTTACGAGGGGCTCTTCTAGCTTCTCCAACTGTGTCTCCTGTACATTAACAATTGACCCTCTCGTCCGAGACAGTAGCTGTGATAGCGATAACAGCAGAAATCATTGTTTTTGATAGTGCGCAATCTTCCTTCTCGTGTTCACGATGTGTTTTGTATAAACTGAGAGACACGTTCTCCCGTCAGATTCTATCCGTGGTTTTGTCGACCCGCTCAGCAGTTAGTTCTTCCTCTAATTTTTCATTCTCTGCGTAACTCTCGTGTCTTGTGTTCCCGACTTATTGGTTTGATGTTCTTGTCTCTAACGAGAGCTGTGAGTTAGGGTAAAGCAGGTCAAGAAATTTGTCAGAGGAATAGCTGCACTAGAATCTGTTAAAAACTGAAGTGTTCAGTCTTCATTTTGTCGAAAATTTTGATTCGATTCAAATTTTTCCGTTCATGTTCTTGAAAAGTTTGGAGTTCATTTTACTCACGACACTGTGAATTTTATTTTCTCAGACATTTAGAAGAAACAGGACGGAGAAAACTCACACATATGCTACTTTTCGGAGTGAATTTTGGTGCTATCGCGCGTATTTTTGCATTTTCGAAATTTGTCCGCAGTAATATTTCTGGGAAAAAAAAACTGGTAGAGTGAAATCCCGCGGTTAAGAATATCCCAATAAGAATAATCAGATCTTAGTAAACACAGTTGTAAACACTGTTCCTTTCAGCTTTCACTGGTTGGTAACATTAACTACGTAAAGACAAGAAGAGTACGTATTTACCAGAGTTAGGTTTCTTATTAGTTCGGGTATTCAAAAAAAGCTGTCTCACCGTTGGCCTGTGGAGTGCGCAGATTAATTGGCGAACATCAATGTTCGCGATTGAGGCTTTTGAGAGGGGTAACATGAGTAGTTAAGGGGAAGTAACATCGATGTTTAGCTTTAAGATTTGTGTTGTGGCTTATATGTGCCTTGAACGATGATAATACGATTTCAGCCGAATTTAAAAACCCCGTAGTGAACATCGATGTTAACAGTCTTGGGTAACATCGTACTTTGGCAAGTTTACTACCACCCCTGAGATTTATTTGTCGTTTTTCCATAGTTTTCAAAAAAAAATTTACAAACTTTGAACAGGCCGCCTATAGTGAGGGGTTGGCCTCAGCATCCTTTAGCAGCGACCAGATGCAGTCAAAACAAATCTTTAGTTGGATAGCCCCCCCCCCCCCTCCCCTCCTAGCCAGGGGTTGACCCCAGCATGCGTTAGCAGCACATATTGCTGTAAGCAGCAGCAGCGACTCACAACAGAGGGTCGTATACGATGTTTGCCCTGGGATGCAACCCCTATTGGGCCGACGTACGACCTGAGCTATGCGAAGATCTACTGATGCCCAGGAATTTAGACGATGTTTTTCTTTTATCGATTGGCTTCATGATCTTCGCGTTATAACACAAAAACTCCACACAAAGTACACTGGTCGTCGGCGTCGAGTCGATAGAAAATCGCTCAATGCAAAGAAACTCCTTAGCAACCAATTTCTTCTTCCTTCCGAACCTCTGCTCTCCTACGAGTCGATATAGATATTATGCATTGGATCCGAATCAAAAAATTTCGGATAACTCAAAAATCAAAGGTCTTGGATATCCGACTCAAATGGATAGAGTCAAAATAACAACATCGGATAATCCGAGTCATTCGGATAGAGAGGTTAAACGGATATTCGGATCTCGGATCAATCCGAAAATTACGCTTTTTCGGTGATTCGGAATTTGGATCATTCGGATTTTGACCTTTTTTTCGATGAGTCGGAATCCGCATATCCGAGTCGGATACAAGTGGGTATAATGCACTCTGGCGACGATTTTCAAGAAAAACAAGGTCTTCTACCGTACCATGATAGAACAATTCAATGATAATCATATTTATATCGAAATATTTGCAAACCAATTCTATTTTTGAAAATGTGTTCATCAATTTCGTTAACACCCGTGAATTCCTGTCTGAACCTCTTCGAACAGGGTTGCCAGTTCGAACAATGCACATAATTTCGGGAGGCAATCGTACCCTCAATGCGCCATACTCGCAAGAACAAATCAAACGAAGAGGATCAATGCCTTATATGCGCAAAATCTACGCTGAAGATGCGTATAAATGCGCCGAGAATTTCACACTATGTGAGAATTGTATGTCTGTAGTGTCTCATGCAAACCGGGGCGTCGACAACAGGTTGATCAGCCCACCATGCGCCACCGCTGGCCAACGCGCCGATATTTGGAAGGGGTCGTGGCCGCTAGTTATGGTTTGGTCGAGCTGTTGTACAGCTAGCGTTTTTGCGCTCTAGATAAAAGGGAAGTATACGACGCATTTTCAGGCATGCCTCAAACGATAAGATGCAGGGCAGCCGGTTCAATAACTCAGGTTTGGAGTATAGGCCCCGCCCTTCATCTGGAGGCCCTGCCCATCCAATGGCGGCCCCAGTCGGGGCTGGGCGACTCAGCCGCGACGCGTGTCAGTGTGCTGACCGCGACCCGTGCCGGTGTGCCGTCTGCGACGCGTGTTGGTGTGCCGACCGCGACGCTTCTCGGTGTAAAGTAGTTTCTGAGCTAGATGAAACAGTCCTGCAGAATGTGAACTGCTGCTAAATAGGCCGCTAAACGCGACAAATCGAAATGTCACCAGCCCGACAACAAGGTAAACAGCCCGACAACATCGAAATGTCAACAGCCCGACAACAAAGACAACAGGGGGCAACGGGCAGGTCTCCGGCTGACGATGTGCGCGATTTGAGTTGTCAACACGGAGCGGTCTGTCAAGAACTCAGAGGGCTACAGTAGAACGGAATCCGCACGGCTACAGTAGAATGAAATATCGAGTCGTGACATCAGAAACACTTTTTTGAGTACTAGCATATCAGCCGAATCTACCAACATCCGACTCTTTATCCGATTAGAATCATGATATATTTCAGATATTCGGTATCCGAATCATTATCTGACTCATAGCACATCTCGGTGATTCAGATTTTGGATCAAACGGACTTTGGGTTTTTTTTTCGGTGAATCGGATTCTGGATCATTCGGATTTTGACGTTTTTTCGGTGAATCGGATTTTGAGTCATGAAAATTTCGGTTCATTCGGATGGATATCCGAAAATGAGTGAGTCGGATCCAATGTATAATAGATATATACCTGGTGGCTGTCTCTAGCGAGTGGCAGATTTTTTTTTCAAGCCGCTCGAGTTGGTCATGTATGCACGATCCACCTCATGAAAGTAGGCTCGCCCGGACTCAGAAAGGCAAACTCTTGGAGGCAATTGAACAATGGCTTGACGAGCACCGTACTCAGTACGAGAGCACGAGAGCTTTTACTAGAAAAACTTCGTTCTCTTTCGTTTCTAATAACACATAGTACATTAAAACACATAACGTTACATGGAAATACAAGAAATTTCGTGCTGCGCATATTAATATGAGTCTCATTGTAGCTTTCTGAGTTTGTATTGGTAGACAAACTAAGTTTCTTCACCGCAATCACCATCCTTGTCCTAATGTCAGGTTCGCCAGAAAAAAAATCTGAATCATGCATAACACCACTGCAATGCCTTTTACCGGATTGAACCAAGGAGATACTCTGACATCTGACATTCATACCGCAGCAGATAACTTATGGCCGGTGAACGACGAATTGTATATCGTTGCAGTTTACTCATCCATGGCAAGGAACTACTGGAACGAACTACAAAGAATCTACACTTTTGGGACATTTGCAGCTCACGCACTCACCGAAGAGAGTTTGTGTTTAGTATGCATTCAACTGCAACAACCACTCGCACTGCAAGGCTTTGTCTTAGGCGCACATGCTCCAATGAGAAGAACATGCTTGAAGAAAGCCAACCCAGTCGTAGACCGCTACAAACATCATCTTTGCCCAAATCTAAAACGACAAAGCCAAGCCCTTCTTGGCCATCCGAGCTTTCCCAAGTTCATCATCGACTTGATGGTTTTCCGAACATGGAGTTTCCGTGAAAGAGGCGGCCTGCCGACAGGAAGTCTACCAGCCCTTCTCCAATCTCATTTTGAAAAGCAGCTCCATGCAGTCCCAATCTCCAATCGCCGTCGTTGTTGTTCGTACCGATGATAGCATTGAAGTCACCAACACCTAGCTTATTGCAGCTTCTCTCTTCATGTACAGTCCTTCCAAAAGGTCATAGTACCCTTCACGTTATTCTTGCGCAGCGCCAGAAGTTGTAGCGTATCGACACAATTCCTTGCTCTTTGGTTCGCAAACGCAGAACGCTGAGACGTGGACTAATGATTTTCTTGAGAATCTACCAAGTGGGACACCGTGGAACTACTCATACACTGGAGGGGGCTAGCGCAACTCTTCAGGGGGCAACCCTCCGGGCACCGGCGCCTGCCCCCTGGGGGGGGGGGGTACCGCCGAAGTGACAATTTGGCTTGATCGGAGCCCCCCGTCACTGCTTTGAAGCCCCTGTCACTCCCCTGAAGCCCCCTACCACTGCCTTGAAGCCCCCTATCACTGCCTTGAAGCCCCCCCCCCCGTCACTGCCCCGGAGCACTGATGTCACGGCCACGGAGCACTGACGTCACGGCCCCGGAGCAGTGACGTCACCCTGCCCCTCCCCCGGAAAGCGTCCCCGCTCCTCTTCAAAAATATCCCTTCCTGACAAGGACTTGAAGTCCCCGTCTAGGGCCGGCCGTGTTGGGCCGATTGCGGCTCTCTATGAGGTGAGGCGCCTTTTTATACCGGTTGAGCACGTGATAGATCACAGGAGAAATCACGTCAAATCGGGTCAAAACTTGTAGGTCGGTTACACCGGTCTAAGGGTAGGAACGAAACCAATGTAAACTCGTTGCTCTCAACTTATAGATACCCTGATTGATTTTATAACAAGATCGACTTACTAGTTTTTGAAGAAAATTTAATTTACTTATTGACATAAATGAAGATGCGTGCGTTTGGCTCACTATGCCTTCTCTGGCCTCAATTTTCGTAAACTACCTTCTACGACTTCTTCCCATCTTTTCCCTCTCTTCCTCTCGGAAGGGGCAAGCGCCGGAGGAGAGCAGGGGCCTCCCCTGAAGCCCCCTCGGGGGAAGGCCTGCGCTCTCGCTCCCCCAAGTTGAAAACGGGCTCTATTGTCTGGCGCCTGCCCCCCGCAGAGTCTGAGTAATTAGGAATCCAACGCAGCCAATGTCCTTTATGTACACTTTAGCTCCGATGACGATAGGCCCTTTGAAGTCGGTCTTTCTGGCAGGACGTTTTCCGTACTGCCTTTCATCCACTGCAGAGCGATAACATCTCTGTCCACGCGTAGCTAGAGGCCTCCGAGTTCGCGGCCTGTAACGCCATCCCGTTCCATGTAGCGAGAACTTACGGGCTTCAGCTACGATAGCTAAAACCGGCATCTTCTTGTGTTGCAGGTGCAAGGATGCAAATTCTACGCGTTTTCTACTTAAAAACGAAGGCTAAGTGCGATGCATTGAGCTCTCTGTCGCTAAACTCGTATATTCTTGCTATAAATTTGTGGCAATGAGCTGCGGATTTAGCGACGGTCTGTGTTGTAACGCAATCTCAAACCCGCGCTGGCTACGCGGAACGCAGAGATGCCGTTCGAACAGTGTTGGCCCAGTAAGCTCGTGAACGGCCTACTCGGCACTGTTCCTGGTCGTGGAGGGTGACCCCATGTCACTCTCTGGAAGGATATTTTTGCCCACTTTGACTGCTGGCCGTGTAAAGGAAAAGAAGCAGTCGAGCGCAGCTGGGATCGCTTTTCTAGCAAGGACCAGGACTGGGTGGTTTGATCGACCGAGTGTTGTAACGAGAACTCGCCTATAATATGCGGGTGCTGTAGCGAGAATTTACGTAGAATATGTATGCGGCCGTTGTAGCTGAAAATTCACCAACTAATTGAAGTGACTTGGGTTACGCGCAAAGTTGGTACCTCGCCTTTCCCAAACGAATTTGGGGCCACGCCAATATGACCACTGTTATCACACGCGCAACACGAGTACCTCAAACTTGGGTAATTAAACCTTTCATTATTCACACAAACCAGGGGTGGTAGTAATTAGGTGTGTTAAACGCCTTGAGTTAACAGGAGTTAAATTCGCGTTAAACGCGAAGTTAACCGCACCAGATTGTAATGATAACTCTTGATAGTTAAGAGAGAACTCGCTCTAGTTTCACTATAACATCCCCAAGTGGTAGGCCTCTTATACACTTCCAATGAAGACGCCTCGAAAAAGCGACAATTGTAACCTTGGTCACGAAAAATAGCCTTTTCAAAAACGTTGTTTCCAGGTCTGTTTTTCTCTAAAATTCCGCCATGTGGCATTCTCGTGGTAAGTTCGCGTTTAACATACTCTGCAAGACAGCTTGCTTTGGAAATAGTGCTGCAAATGCGGAAAAGGAACTAACTTGATTAACGAAAACTCCTCCCGAGGAGTTTTTGGATGCAGATTAGCAAGATACAGTAGGAACAGTTTTGACCATCTATACTGAGGGGCCAGAGTACGAGTTTAATTAATGCAGAGGTTAAGGAAGTTTGATAGCACTGTTAGCGATTTTGATCCAGGACGTCACCTATCTTTAAAACTGAAAGAGTGTTCCAAGGAGGAGAGTCTTTTAACGGCTTCCGCCAGAGAGAACGGGCGATGAGGGATCAAAAACAAAGCAAGGGTCATTGCTGAAACACGTTGGCCGTCTTCTTTGAGTGGCACTAATCAATCCCTCCCAATCAGCTGTTAATTTTTTTTGAGCGCCGACACTTCTCCCGCTTTTGTTTATTTTCTTCCGGAATTCATTCGCTTTGCTATTATCAGGTTAGTTTCATTTTCATAATTCATTTTGACTTAATCGGTTGGCTTTCGCCTGACGCGGTCATTCCGCATCTTCACCGAGGTGTGCCGTCCTAGTAGTCAGCCGTGTCCATTTTTCACGGTCTTCAGCCACAATTTGAACACATTCCATCCAGCTGTCACTATTCCATTTCCTGCGAAACGAAACATCGCGCCTGAACTGTCTTTCGATGCCGAGTGACTTTAAATCCTCTTTAACCACATCCGTCCAGAACTTTCGCCTACGCCCAGGTGGCCGTTTCCAGACAGGATTTGGAAGCATTTTTGTGTTCACGATGTTTGATAAGTCGCTCGAGAATGATACGTTCTAAAACCTTGTACATGACACGAAGTAGAGAGATTCCTCTGTAGTTCTTGGGATCCGTGACGGATAGCTTCTTGTGAAGAGGTACGATGATCGCATGCCTCCACGAATCGGTTATCCTTTCGCTCATCCATATGGCAGGGATGGTGTTGGTCATTTCACGAATCCCAGACGGAGGAAGAGCTTTCAGCATTTCAGCAGTGATGTTGTCATCTCCACCTGCCTTTCCATTCTTCATTTTCCGGACACAATCCAAAACTTCCAGACTCAGTCGGCGGTTCCTCCCACTGACATCGTAATGCTCTCTGAACATGCGGGAGCTCAGGTACTGATGGCGCAGGACGATTCAGTAGTGAACTGAAGTAATCCTTCCATATTGGCAGCGTCGCATCACCAACTGCAACTCCATTGGTAGTGTTCAAGACAGGAGAACATCTCTTCATCTTCCCGCTATGCTGTCGCAGCAACGTGTAGGCTTTCTTCCGGATTCTTCTCCTCCCAAGCCTTCTCGAACTCCTTGGCTCTACACGTCCACTCTCGTTCGCGGTCACTTTGAAATGCCGACGCAACTTCCTCCTCAGACGCTTCTCCTCCACGAAGTTTCCTGCAGTTCGGAGAGCATATCTGTTGTAGGTAGATGTTGTTTCTTCTGAGACGTAGGCGAACTTCTTCTTAGGCTGTACAACCAGGAGTGCCTCTTTCGAAGCGTCCTGGATGCACTTGACAAAGAATCCGCGTCGCAAAGTTTCTTCTTAGTCCGTACTCCGATGTGAATAGAAACGCGTTGTCGGAAATTCCTTCTGCACTCTTCATCTCTGAGACTTGTCATGTCAATCCTCTGGAGAGGCTGGAGCCCTCGCTACCTCTTATGAATCCTCGCAGTGAAGTTCAACAAGAACAGGACGGTGATCCGAAATCGAATGCGACATCCCACACAGCTCTAGATCTTCGAATGTCCGATACTGGAATATTCCTCGTCAGGACATAGTCAAGCTGTAGTTTCAAAGTTGTCATCTTCCGCTTCCGCTGCTCTTCTGGAGATAGCCGGGTTGGTCCCTGCCACGTAAGCTGATGGCGGCGATGATTCCTCTTGAATGTCGATGCAATAATCAGACCACTGCGTTCACAAAAGTCGACAAGGCGGTAGCCATTGTCCGATGTTTGCTCCACTGGGTAGAACCATTTACCGAGTACTTCGGATTCCTGATCAAGTCCCATCTTCGCATTTGCGTCAATCGACAACAGCATGTTGACAAGGTATCCTGGCCAGCAACGTATTGAGTTCCTCACAAAACGCATTCTTCGAATTGTCTTCGGCGGTTTCAGTGGGCGCATGAGCACTCACTATCCACAGATTGAATCCTCTGTGATCCCGCAGTCGTACGAATGCATTCCGACACGACGTTGAGCCGAACTCCTTGACCATACCATTGAAATCCTTCCTTACAGCTATTGCACAGCCTCCCACTCCTATCGTCAGCGTTACCGCAGTAGATGGTGTACTCTCCGACGCTGATGACGGGTCTATCAGCTTGAGGCGGGTTTCCTGCAAAGCAGCAAACGGTGCATGGAAATAGCTCAGAAGTCTGGATAGCGCAGTTTTTTGGATATCACTCGACGGCGATCGACAGTTCAGGGTGGCGAAATTGTGGCTTGTGGCCAAAGACTCCATGACTCCTAGGTACGGATCCTAAGGTGTTATGGACCAGAGGCCTTAGTGTGCCGGACGGCGACACCTTTATGCAATGTGCGGATACTTTCGCGATATGGTTGTGCACGCTATATCGCTAATTCGATACATAGCACAGGCTATGAGGAGTATGTAGTAAATTATTTGTTTGCTCGCGTTTCGAAGGGTTTCCACAATTTTTTAGTGCAAAAAAGTGAAAATTTTCCAAGCCACTGATTTTCAAGTGATTTGATGCTTTAGTAATGATTAATCAGCGTTAGTCGGGGCGTATCGGGCGAGTTTTGTGGGAAAGAAATGCGAACTTGTTTCTGAACCAACTAAATTTGTTCTCCTTTTTCTGCAAGATTCTAATACTCCTCTTTCATTGCCAGATCAGTTGCCATCGTGGCCTCTTATTTTTTTTTGAGGTCCGCGACGCGATTTGCTTTGGTGCATTGGTAGAGCCACTCGAAGTGTTTCAAATTCTTACCTTGAAATATGTGTACAAAATCTTTTCCTTAAACGATGCGCATATGATTGTGTAACAGTGTTTCTATATATTTTCAGCACTAACTGCGGGAGGTGGATTAGTTTCATTTTGAGAAGACGGCAAACACTTGACAAATTCAACTGCAACAATGACCGAAACCACACCATTACCCCAATCTCGGACGCCAGACTTGAGTTGCACACTTCCAAAAAAAACAATAGAATCCTTTCCAAGAACGAAAATAGACTATCTAGTTTATCATCATTCTTATAGGTTTTTAACTATCCATTTCAGTTGAATGCAGGACATTCTTTGAATTTATGCATTACTCGACGAGTTGCGGAATGTCTTTTTCGCACCTAGCGTTACCTTTTCAAGAACACCTTGTAAATAATTCATCCAGAAATTCTCAAATTTTCGTTCACTCGAAATTTCCTTCCGATAAATTTTTTGTTTTCCAAAAAACTTTTGTTTGAAAATATCAAAAAGTTAACAAAGTTACTACAAATGCAAACTTTTTGTCAGATCACACGAAATTGATTGATTGAGGCTAATGATTAATCTAACATGTCTTTTCGAGAGTGGTCCTGAAAACTCACGGAGCTCACAAAAAATTACGAGAATTAGGATTTACAAGGAAAATTTAAAAAATTGCATTTTGATCGTGTTTCGAACAAGCAAAATATTACGAAGTTCCTTGCAAGCTCTTCCTAATGAATAAAATAAATAGCATCACTTGTATAATCTTTCCGATCCCTCGCCTTTCCACCGTAATCGTCGTTTCGTGTCCAAGTGTAGAAAATACTTATGCGGACGAAGGTCACGCATAATGTATGTAAAAGAGGGCAGCTTTCGTTAAACCGGCAAAACCGTGGCACCCATTTCGCGGTTCGTAGCCGGCCAGGAAATGGCGGTTAATACGCGTTAATTTGGCGGCTCTACTGCATTTAATTCGCGGTATGTTGGCGGCTTGGGGTGGCGGTTTATTCGCGGTTAACACACCATTTACTACCACCCCAGATTAACACGAAATCATCATAATCAATACACAATACACAATACATAATACATAATACATAAATGCAGCAAAATGGAATTCTAAGCGCTGGCTAACTAATACGCGCTAAAAGAAGTGACTCAGCCTAAAAGACCTACTCGCAAAATAAGTGATACGCGCCAAGAAGAGTTGATGAGCCCTTAAATCTACTCGCAGAATAGGTGACACACGCGAAGAGGAATGAAAAATGGTGATATGTCTTGGTACCATCGACGCGCAATATATACACGCCCTGCGCCAGCAAACTTTCTCAGCGCCGGCTGCGCCCGCAATCGTGCTCGCCATCTACAATAACAAAGCGCATCCCGCAAGCCACAAGATGCCAACAAAGTCTGATGGGAAAGGCACATTCCGTACCAAAGAACATATCACTAGAATTATTCAGACGATAAACCTCTACAAGCGGAAAAAGGAAACACGCGGAATATCACCGTCGACTTGTCGACACTCCCCGCCGCGGAGTGTGTCCTCTCAGCTCATTGTCTTGATTACCTCTCCATATTCCTCTGCCGTGTCATGTACGCGAGTTCTCCTATAAGTCTCCTCTGTTCTTCTTTCGCGTCAGTCAAGCGCGAGTTAGCCACCCAAAACTTATCCGGGATAATGCATAAGGCCCGGTGGTTGTGTCTTCTTGGCCTCCGATTCTCAAAGGATGTGCCTCTAACTCGCCTACAGTAATAACACTCTTTATTTTTCCTTTGATACTCGCACTCGATGTCTAAAGGACAGGCCTCCAGACAATGCACAAAGAGCTCGTCGTCAATAATGCGGTCATATCTCTCGTCTCCCTTGGGAAATCGCGGACAGGAGTCCGAGTAGTGTTCCCCTATCACATCACAGAACGCGCATTTTATTGTTAGGGGCATTCCGAAGGATCTGTATTCCCTTTTCCTGTATGGGTAGTACCTGAGTTCTCTAGACATTCGGTCAATCTGCTCTTCGAGATAGTCAATATTACGCCTCACTTCTTCGATTGCGGCGTCATCAAAGGGTAGATGGTGTACGCGCTCGTCTTCTCTACCTTCCCTTTCTTCATCCTGGTCCTCGTCGAACATTTCCATGTCGCTATCCTCATGAACCATTTCCGGAATATCCTCGAAAATGACCACCCTTGCTGGCTCCTCCTTATCGTTTGTCTCGTTCTTCTCGGCATCGTCAGACACCAAGCTCGGTGGCTCGAAAATGACCACCCTTGCTGGCTTCTCCTGATTGTTTGTTTCGTTCTCCTCGGTATCGTCAGACACCAAGTTTGGTGGCTCCTCGGGAGCTGCAATTTCCTCCACCATACGCGCAAAATACTCATCATCTGGCACGTCGGTTTCTTTTTCTGCGTCCACCGCTACATTCGCTTGTTCCTGCTGCTGCTTCATACGCGCTATTTCCTCTGACTGCTGATCTGAAGCTGCAGTTCTTCATATCTCTGATCGTGAAAGTTTTTATCTGAAGCCGTGAGGGTCTGGAAAGTGCGTCTGAACAATGCATTTATCTGTTCTGCGTTTCCGGCGCACGGGCCACTGCGGTAGTCCCTTTCGGCAGTTTTCATTGCTTCTTCCATCTCAGCAATGTCGCCATCAATACCACGTAATTGTTCTTCCATCATCTGGATGATCCCGTCGGCGGCCATATTCAATTTTGCCTGTGGCACTGGACGCTCTTGATTCCCCCATTGGGCAGTCTCTCTGTGTCGGAGATTGAAGATGACATAGCGGCTACTGTAACGCGATATCTCTTCTCTTGCTACTCTTGCCCTGCGTAAATATTGGGTAATCGTCAGGATCTTTGACGCTGGTGCAGCTAGTATGAAATTAAAGTCGGCTTGTTCCGTTTTCCATTGTTGGTGCCAAGGAGACGCGAGTTTTATCTGGCGTTGAAACTCGTCGTGCATTTGGTACAGGTCCGACTCCACTTCTATCCATTTTTTACGCAAGTTGTGAAGCATACGCGACAGGAAATATGTGTCGGTGATTTTTCCAGCCATCCTGAAACACACGTACTCGATCAGACAAAAAACTGATTGAATGATATGAATTTTTGTAAATTTGTGAAAAGCTCTACAGAAACATGCTATTTCTACTTCTACGGCAGTAATTACTGCGTGCTCAAAGCCGCTTCTGATGTCCTTCTTGCTCACGTGACATGCGACAGAGTATGATGCGGAAGCATACGCGAAAAAACAGGCGAAAAATACGCGACACTCTTTGCAACGTCCACCATAGCATGCAACATCCACAAGTAGACAAACAAATGTACGTGCCTAATAACATCAGTATGAGGGCCAAACTCGCAATTATCACGGCTTTATACCCTTGGCTTGGAAAAACACGTCTGCGATGTGAGCTATGTCGGGCCATTGAATTTCACTTGCGTCATTTGTACGTCCTTCCAGCCACGAAGTCATGATTGATTGTGCAGAATGCGTGAATTTCAAAACTCCTCCCACTTCGAAGGTTGACACTGCGCGATCGCACGAAACAGAACATAAAACATTAACACGCGCTCTTGTGAAACTAAATCTCAAGACTGAAGTAATACATTTCGGATCACAACTTACTGTGAAACTGAAACCTTCGCAGGTCAGTTCCGCTTGCGTCCTTTTCGAAGAAGAACAGGTCACATTCGTTGTAGCTCCCTTTGCGCAGCTGTAGCAACCGTTGAGGACTGTGTTTGGAATTACACATAGATCGTCATCTGCGACAATTTTCGTTTTCAGGTTCTCCTGTATCGTGAGTATGATTTCCGAGGTTGTCATCGACGGTATAGATGCCCTAACTTTGTTGTTTCTATCATTCATGAACGAAACAGAAGGTGTCGTTACCGGTGCTATCGATGCTGGACGTTTAAGAGAACCAATTGTTATAAGTGGATTTCCTGACGTTTTCTGGTATTTAGCACTTGCAATTTGCTCTGGTCTCCGCTGGAAAACATTTTGACAGCGAAATCTTAATAAAAATTCACAGTCCATTTCTACTGCAGCACTATAATTGTGGCAAAGTAGTGTCAGAGCGCAATTCAGGAATTCGCCAAGGGCCGATCTCGTTTCCATTGGTGATGAAATCAAGTTTAGAATCAGCGGGTGTGGAGAAATGGGACCGTTATTGAACTGAGGGTGAAGGTATCAGAACTCATTCAGGACCTCTTCTAGAACTCCATAATATCATTTGATACAGGAGCATGGATATTCACCATTCAATGTTTTTTCCTTTCTTCCAGTCCCATCAAAATACGAAATCGTTTGAATTTGCTGCCTCCCTCCATCGAGTGCAATCTCAAAAATGAATTCATAAACATTTTGGGATCTGATGCATTTTGGAAGATTTGAAAGTAAATATGACTGCGATAAAACGAGAACAGCTCAACTCCATTTTTATTGGAGATAAACAAATGGTTGGGAGCGTGTTGCAGACAAACAGTCTCTGTAATTCTGATAGGGTCATTCATTTAGACGGAGTCCCAAATACGCATCCGAGGCCCCCTCAGGAGCGACACAGTACGTCGTCCCAGTGTGAGAGCGTTTCCCTCTGATTTTAGTTCCGGTAATAGACTCAGTGCTGTTTCCGACCTGCATTCACTACTGCTGGTCAACACCATTAATTTTTCTAAGATGTGGACATTTTCTCGCATTTCGGCTTCTCGGACTCAAATCTACATTATACTCTGTTTCTCGTGAGAAAAAATCAGTCTCTGGTTCATTACTGTCAGTATGAACAAATGTTCTTTGGAAAACGTCTGGAATGAGTTCTGATGTGGATCTTTTCTCAGCATTTGTGGTCTTAATGAAAAACCATCCTTTTCACCAGAAATTCAATTTTAAATTTCCATTTTGTGGAGAAACCAGAAATTTGTACGATTTCTGCATATTTGCTCCCCGTCGGATTTGGTGCATGCAGAAAATACTTTAAATTCGAATAGAGAAATCTGGAAATTTAGACTTAGTGGTCTTAATGAAAATTCGCCTGGTTTTCAGTTACTAGCGAAGAAAGGTCGCTAGAAGCGCCATGTATCTCTGCCAAATCTCGAGTCCTTTTCAGTGATGCACTGACTTATTATGATAGTGAATTTTATGAGGTTTCATACTGGTTACAGTTCCAGCCCTGACAAATGTGATCTAATAGACGGCCTGGATGTATGGTTAATACCTCCCGTAGGTACTCGCAAAGGTTTTCCAAATTACCACAATGGTACATATAGTGAAAGATTCATAGCATCCCGTGCACACTGAAAGCAAATTAGGATCAATGCGGTCAATCAAATTCATGGCTCCCATGGCCAACATTCTGGATTAAAAATGATCGTTAAGCAAAACGTGCACTCGATATTATCACAAAAAGGTCCTGGTGGACATGTTGTTTCAGTTGTCCTGAGTGATTTGTTTTCGAGGATTTTCAAGTGTACTTCATGCTCATGAAGTGTTACGTGAGCTGGAAAGCGCACGTGTTCTGAAATACGCGGTGTCTTGTAATGTCTACAGTAGTCTTCAGCGCAAATTTGGTAAGGCCACTGAGCCAACGATACCAACTCCACTCCGCCTTGAAAACAACGAATGCGTTTCTCAGTGCTATCTTCATGCTTCATGGCGTGTGATCCTGCACAAAAAGAGGCCAACACAAAACAAATAGCAATCATCGATTGAAGCGCCATGCCTTGCTGTGAACATGCCATTGAGGTTGTGTAATTAACTTCTTTCCTTTTGCGAAGATTATACCTTGGAGTTGTCTCTTTTGTAGTTCCAGTAGCGCTGTTCTCTTTACTCGCTGCGACCGTCTCTGTGCGATTTTGGTCAGAAAGTTGTTCTTCCACGTCTGAAATATCATCATTATCTTCAATCTCTAAAGGAGCCAACAGGCTCACCGGTCTCCTTATTTTCCTGCGTGATGGGAGTAATATCACTGCCTCTCTTGCTATTCCCTCTCCAATCGTAACTACGTCCTCTACGCGGCCTATTTTCCACATATACCGTGGTTGCATTGCATCACAAATCAAGACGAGTTTTCCTATTTTAGGCAAAACACGTGATCCTTTCTTTTTTCCCACTTCTCTCTGGTGTTTTTCCCTCAAGGAGGTCAAATATTCTGACTGCCAGAGATTCCAGATTTTTTCTGTGAGTTTGCATGAGCTTCTAAGAGCTTCTTGTACCTGTTGTTTGGTTTGTAGGGCTACGCGCTCTCCTGTAGGGATGTACGTGGGATCCTCGGAACAACCATCTTTTGGATCTGGCGTAAGAGGTATTTCAAACTCGTTCGGCACAGAGTCTATTGGGCGAAGAACGTGATCTTGGTCTGAATCCGACTCTGCGTATGTTAATGGTCGCGTATTCAGCATTCCCTCATTTTCGACCATCAGAGTGCCCAATTCTTCATGTGAAGGTATCGTTTTCCCTAGTAACTTAACAGAACGAATTAAGCGCTCGTACACCCCTCCCTGCCAGGGTGCATAGGGTTTGATATAAAACCACTCGATGTGTCGAATACTTACTTCTTTGGCTACTGCAGGATCTTCTTTTGCTCTCCGAAAACATTCCGATGAAATAGTGTCTCCTAACGCGAACGTTGGACTGTTGTCACTTGTGATAGCGGAACTCCCTTTCTGGCAAAAAATCTCCGTAGCATCCGTAGGAATGCAATAGTCGAAACATCGTGTACTATATCCAGATGTATGAGCCTCGTGACCAAGCAGGTTATAATGCACCCGTACGACTTCTCGATATTTTCTCCGTTTTTCACGGATAGAGGTCCGAAGTAATCGAGGCCAATATGTGCGAAGGGACGTGATTTCGTTACTCTGCGCCTCGGCAGATGTCCTTGTTCCGCATATTTGTACGGTAAGCTGTTGAATCTCTAACAACTTACACATCGTCGTACTATCTTTGTGACTTCTGCCCGCAGTTTCGGTATCCAATAGTTCTCTCTTACGCGACCAATGGTATGGCTGGTACTGGGATGTAAATACTGATGCCTGTCCCTGATAATAAGCTGCGACAACCACGAGTTTTGAACCACCAACATAGGATACTTCGCGTTTTGATCTAAATCGCTTTTTCCTAGTCGTCCGCGACATCGCATGATACCGTTTTCATCTGCATAGAGATTTAAAGGCACAGTCCAAGCTCAGGGACAAAATCTGAGACTTCCACATATTTGTGAAGTAGACCCACCCCGTATACCACCAGCCAAGTGCGAGCTCTCTATTCCTCCGAATAAGCGAGAAATACGAGGAAGCCACCCTGGGGCGCCCATCTCGGGAAGCCACTTTGGCACGCCCCTTTTACGATCTTTCGAGCTCAACAGTGGCGAGATGAGAAACAATTTTCAATTATTAGCCCCTTTTTTCCCTTCACTCTCCGCCTCTCTCTTTATTCGGGTCGGCTCGTATATGTCGGTTGCAAATGACCGTAGTTACAAGCCTCGGACAACTCGTCCACCATGCTTCCAAAGCTCAATTTTCGAGGGGCCATAACTCCGTTCCTAGGGGGTCTTGTATGACTCCAGAGACATCATTGGAATCAGCGTGGGACCGTTTTCAAGATAGAGAAAAAAACAGAAAACCGATTTCGAGGTTGGACTGTGCCTTTAAGTGATGGATAGCCTTTACAATAGTCCGATTCAAATGTGAAAGTTGATGTTGTTTCACTAGCATGTTTTCTGCTGCTTTCATTTCCCATCCATTGATAGTTATTTTTTCCTCGGAAGTATCCTGGTGGAGAAGTGAGGAGAGTATTATACGACTCGACCGGTGTTTATTCACGCGACTGATGAGCACTCTCACAAAGCGGAGAACAAAGGCAAACACACTTGTAACAGTTACCAATTTCGAAAATCGGATTCTGTGGAAAATATCTTCGTATTCTGTGTTTGCTTGGGTATAAACCCTTGTAGGAAGTACTGCCGTATTGATCGGCATATTCGTTTCCATGGCTGCATTCTTTGAATGGTCATCCTCGTCCTTCGATTCCAATAAGATCATCGGAGTATAAGCGTTGATCCATTGTTCCTAGGGTTGTGAAAGGAAACGTGGACCAGTCCACCAGAAAAGATTTTCAAACTGTATTTTATTCAAGCCTCTCGTTGCACAATCCGCTGGATTCTGTTTGGAAGAAATATGGCCGAATTCAACCGGAACTCCACTTCCGTTCAGATGATTGACAATTTTGCGGATTTCGTGAACACGATTTAAAATGAGAGGGCCTTATCGTACATCTGTTCCTTCGTGAGCCATTTCAAAGCGATTTCTGAATCCGTAATAATTCACACGCGCGAAATAGATACGACTGATGATATCTGAGCAACTACCGAGTTAGCAAGACGCGCTGCCAATGTGAGGGCGTTCAGCTCCAGTTTCGATATAGCCTTTAGACTGGGCAGCTTGCTTTTTGAAATTGCTAGCTTCGCTGATCCTTGGGAATACAATAAGCTACACGTTGCCATTGCTGCTTCGCTAGCATCTGCAAAGGTGATCATCAGGACCTCTGACGTTTTTTCCAATAGGAGTCGAGGTATGTTCTTCCGAAATCCAGTATTTTCGCGAAATATCGCCTCCCATTCAGCTCCTCGCTCGTGAGGAAGTTGAGTGTCCCACTCCAAATTTTCTTTTCACAAAGATTGTAAGAATATTTTCGACTTATGCATAAGTAGAACCATCCAACCCATAGGGTCGTAGACTGACGCGATTGCACTAGAGACTGAACGTTTGGTGACATTTGCAAATGGTGGTATATCACACACAATCTCCAATTGATCCCGATTCGTATCCCATTTGATTCCCAATACCTTTGGGCTCGGTTCTGTCGATCTGTCCTTTTGTGGCATCCCATTTAGTACCGATGTGTCGTTTGAAGCAAACTCCCGAAGATTCATATTCTACTCGCTAAACATCGTTTTAGTTTTTGAATAAATATGGGTTGCTTCGTCGATAGTATTAGCGGTGAGCAGAAGGTTATCTACATAGAGATTTTCCTTAATTTCTTTCACCAGGCTGATATCTTCTCTATACTGATCGAGATGGTAATGAGTCGTTGCCGCTAATAGAAAGGGAGAGGATAGTAATCCAAATGTTACTCTCGTGAACCGAAAAACTCTCAGATTACGCGCATCTGGCGGCTTCTTGTGATCACGTAGCCATAGACAGCGAGTAGCATCTCTATCCTGTGGATGAATGCGTACTTGCAAAAATGCCTTTTCTACATCCGAGCTCAGCGCGATGCGCCCGATTCGAAACCGAAGAAGAAGACCAAATAATTGTGGAAGGATAACTGGGCCTCTGTGCAAAGCATCATTCAATGAAGGACTGTCTTCAAAATGAGCGGACGCGTCGAAAACAATTCTGAGCTTTGTCGTATTTTTCTGAGGTGTCAAAACTGCCTGATGAGGAAGGTAATGGGTTTTCCCTTCCACACGATCGTTTTCATCTTTAACTTCCTCAATAATACCCAGGCGGAATTGTTCCTGAAATATCGTCTTATATTTATCCAGCAATCCCTCCTTCTTCTTGAGCGAATTCCATCCACTTATCAGACGTCGAAACGCAATCGCTCTATTATCTGGCAAAGGCACAGGAATATCTTTCCATGGTAAACGCACGTAATATCCATCTGGTTTCTTCTCAATCGTGCTGAGGAAATATTCCATTACCTCTCCATCCATTTAAGCCTGAATTTCCTTTCCCGAACCTGTAAAATCTTCAACCACTTCTTTCTCCATTGACCAGTAATTCGCCCACTTCTCTTGCTCCTCGTCCGAGTTGTTTATAATCGAGAACGCATTGACCTCGGACTTCGATTGCGGGTTTTCGACGCTCTTTGTGGCACTGTTGACTCTTTCCGACTGTGCCGAAATTGGAGACTGGTCAGATTGGTCACTGATTTGTCCGCTTACCATATGTCCCAAGCAAGTAGGTAGTAAGTGTAGACCTGATGGAAGACTGATATAGGCTTGATCTTGTCGGATAAGTTGCCACAGTTGATCGCATCCTATTAATACCAAGGGCTTTACCTTTGTCCTGATCATATTAATAGGGATTTTCAATGATTCCATGAACGCAAGGTCCTTATCCATGATAGGAGGGGTTCTCAAGGTGGTAGTTAAAACTGCATGCGTCAACAACTGAAGCGATCGCGGTTCTCCATTTTCGTCCCATATCTCTAATTGTACCTTGACGCTTTTTTGCACATTTTCCGATCCGAATGCACACACGCTCAGATTTGTTATGCCCAATGTAGGTAGACAAAGTTCACTCGCTAGGGCCTCGTCGATAAACGAATATTCAGCACCTGAATCCAAAAGTACTGCAATTTTCTTCAACTTACGCGACGTTGGATCCAGTATGGTGAGCTCACCCGTCGGGAGATATGTGTCAAAACCCTGCGTGTCGTCTTCACTCAGATGGAGTTATCGGTTGTTCTCTGATCTTCTGATGAAGAACGGGTGTTTCTACGTCTCAAGATACCTGATGAGTTGTAGATGTGGTCAGCTTAGGCATCGGGGTAAATTTCGCTCTTTCCCTCGATTTAATAAAAAGGGGCTGCACCTGTTGAACTTCTCTTGGCGGTGTCGGATTTGCCCGACCAGATTCGTCCTGTTCGAAGCAGCAAGAAGTGTGATGCCGTCCCTGACATCTGAAACAGACTCCCTTCGTGCACTCGCCAGTGGGGTGGTTAGGGGACGCTCGGAGTTGGTTGACTCCTAAAATTGTCGCTTCGCTGAACACTGTTAACCATTGTGGGTGTTTTCGACGTATGAAGCGCAATTTTTTCTTCATTGGATATAATGTGTTCCAGAGAAGAGAGAAGAGCGTCCATTTGAAAGGATCCCTCCATGGAATACTTCCTTTCAAGAACTCTTCTTTGCAAGCGCTCAGGGAATTTGGACAAAACCTGTTTCTGAATCCACTGGTTGTCTATCTGCTCCCCATTATCCTGTAGTTAGGCCACAATGGCATGAATCTGCTCCAGTAGGACTCGCTGATCCGAAGTAGAGAGTGACCGCGATCTTGCATTCTCCAAACGGTTGATGAGCCGGTTAACCAAATCTTCCCGATTTCCATATTTCTCGTGGAGAAAATCAATGGCCTTTTGGTAATTTTGCTCCGTCACTTGGAATTGCCTCACTGAAATATAAGCCTCCCCTTTCAACGCGTTCAGCAAGTGGTTGAATTTGAAAAGTGCTGGTAAGGACCGATCGTGGACATTGCCCTTGAAGAGAATCCAAAAATTATTCCAATCCCAGATATTTCCGCTGAAAGCCGGAATAGGTATTGTGGGAAGCCCAGTTGTTGTCTCTGTCGATCCTGAATTCGACAAAGCAGCACTCGCAGGTCTCGTACTACTATCGCTGGGAGTAAAAGAGCGCAAACGGCCTTGCAGTAGCACCGTATAGTCAAGCGCAGAACCTAAAACTTGCTCAGCCTTGGTCGAGTATACCTCGAAGTCGTTACTTTCTGAATTTGGGACCTTTGCCAGTTTGTCCATCGCACTTCCATAATTTTCCCATAACTCCTCAATTTTCGAGGTACAGAGCTCGATAGCCCCAATTGCCTCTTGGAGTTTTTTACGGCAACTCCTCTCAAATCCTGGTGTCCTATCGTCGTCCATCGATTTAAGGTTTTCCACACCGTCCCCTTTCAGCCGCTCCAGAATTATTTCCAGCTTCTTACAGTGCTGAGTCAGCAAGTGTTTGTGCGAAGAGAGCTGTGCGTACATTTTTTTTCTACTTGAATTTCGAACGCGGGCGATGGACGCTATTGAATGCCACTCCGACTACAGGAAGAATACGCGATGATTCACTCGATAGGCCAAGAAAAATGTGATCCCAACAAACTCGTGGACAACACCTCTGTGAACCAAGCGAAGCTATCATGCATAAGCCTATATTTTGGAAAAAATTGAAAATTGAAACCGGCCTCTGATTCTGACAGCGGCCGATGCACCACTTGAAGTGACTTGGGTTACGCGCAAAGTTGGTAGCTCGCCTTTCCCAAACGAATTTGGGGCCACGCCAATATGACCACTGTTATCACACGCGCAACACGAGTACCTCAAACTTGGGTAATTAAACCTTTAATAATTCACACAAACCAGATTAACACGAAATCATCATAATCAATACACAATACACAATACATAATACATAATACATAAATGCAGCAAAATGGAATTCTAAGCGCTGGCAAACTAATACGCGCTAAAAGAAGTGACTCAGCCTAAAAGACCTACTCGCAAAATAAGTGATACGCGCCAAGAAATGTTTAGAGCCCTTTAATCTACTCGCAGAATAGGTGACACACGCGAAGAGGAATGAAAAATGGTGATATGTCTTGGTACCATCGACGCGCAATATATACACGCCCTGCGCCAGCAAACTTTCTCAGCGCCGGCTGCGCCCGCAATCGTGCTCGCCATCTACAATAACAAAGCGCATCCCGCAAGCCACAAGATGCCAACAAAGTCTGATGGGAAAGGCACATTTCGTACCAAAGAACATATCACTAGAATTATTCAGACGATAAACCTCTACAAGCGGAAAAAGGAAACACGCGGAATATCACCGTCGACTTGTCGACACTAATGCTAAATTTACATAAATTAACGTGCCAAAATTAGACTAGTTGCCTTCGAAGCCCTGGGCATCTGCGGTTTCCGTGTGAGGCATCTAGCTACGCGCTGGCAGGAATCGTACTCGATCTGACGGTTCCTAAGAAAGAGTGTTCGAAGATCGGCTTCTGAAGCAATTGTGCGGCAGATGTAGGTACAGATGTAGAGGCAAAGTTGATGTCGTGGGATGTGGGGGTTACCGAATCTCCGTATCAGATGACGTCTTGTAGCTCCGAAATTAGATGGTCCTCACCGGTAGAGTCTTCCTCCGACGTCGTAGCGGAGCGAAACCGGTACGCGGAGGACTAAGAAGCAGATTCAGTTGTCTGATCGTTTCTTTCTGATCTTATTACTCTCGCTTGTTCCCCGCTAAAGATACAAGGATAGCTGCGCAGTAAACAGAAACGGCATATTGTGTGACCGTTTTGCACCGTTGGCCACCAACAAGTGGTGTTCACCCTATCACAGCGGTGCATGAAGGGGATGAACTTAAAGCTTCCCCGTGTAGAGAGCCAATGACGTTAGAATGCCCGAAAAAAGCTTTTCGTTTACAGATACGTGTGCGTAGCGTTTTTTACACGGTCAGTACGAAAGAAAAAATAGGAACATAAAGGAAATAACGCCACGTGACCATTTATTTGCAGTTTTCACGAGCATTTGAGACCAGCGGTTGACAATTAGGTCTGTCTTACTTACTACTGCTAGTGAGTTTTGGTTTAAAGTAAGAATACACGCTCGCAAAAGTAGTTGAGGTAAAGACGCTTATGAAATCGTTCAGTTCCAATTGGAAAGGTCACCTCGTCGGAAGCGTCGAAGACGCGTCGAAATTACCGTATTTGAGCCTTTCTGACTCAGAAAAACATGCAGGTTGCGGGCATAGGGTACTTTTGAGCTCCCATCAACATAAGCGTTTGAAGGCACAGTCCAACCTTAGAATCGTTTTTTGATTTAACTGCTTATCCTTAAAACGGTCCCACGCTGATTCCAATGATGTCTCTGAGTTGTACAAGACTCTCTAGAAACACAGTTATGGCCCCTAAAAAATCGAGCTGCGTTAATATGGTGGACGAGTTGTCCGAGGCTTGTAACATCCGCCATTTGCGGCCGATGTATGCGGGCTGACTTGAACAAAGAGAGAGGCTGAGAATGAAGGGAAGAACGGGTACAGTGATAAGAAAAAACTCGTCTCGCCACTGTTGAGCTCCAAAGATGGTAAAGGGGCGTGGCAAAGTGGCTTCCTGATGTGGGCACCCCAGGGTGGCTTCCTCCTATATCTCGATAATGCAAAGGAGTTGAGAGCTCGCACTTGGCAAGTGTTATACAGGATGGGTCTACTTCGAAATTATGTGGAAATATCATGTTTGCTCCCTGAGCTTGGACTGCGCCTTTAAAGACAAAGAGCACCAGAGAAATCATTTTTCAGTTTTCATGCTGAACGTGGAAAGAGTCACGCGCTGATGCAGTGGTATCTCTGAAATCATCTAAAACCCCCTATGAACAGAGTTATGGCTCCTTGAAGATGTCTATATTTTGAGGATGGAAAAAATGGTCGACGAGTCGTCTCAGGCCTGTATTTCTCTTCATTCGCAATCGTGGCTTGAGAACGAGCCAGGATAAGGAGATAGTCCAGCTTTGGACTGAAGAACGACGATTTGTTGAGAGCTCATCCATCCATTTAGCCGCTATCGAGTTTGGAAATCTGGTAGGGGGTGTGTCCCGTGGTGATGAGCGAAGGCGGTCGGGCATGTGGTGGTCGCTTATATCTCGCTTATTTGGAGGAATTGAGATGTCACACTTGGTACATGTTATATAAGAGGGCTCTACTAGACAATCAAATAAAAATTACAAAATTCATGTCTGAAGTTGTGCTGTGCCTTTATGTTCAGGCTGTGAGAATCTATTGGATTTGTTATATCAATCATTTTGACGATAGCTCCGTTATTTTAATCCCTTCACGACGCTGCACGTTCGGACCGCGTGCAATATTGTGTCACCGTATACAGTGTCCCACCGTTGGGCCACTGTTGCTCGAATGGCACGCCACCAAAGAATCTATTTTCGTGTTTTTTGTTCATCGCACGACTGTTTATGTCAAAATCATGATTCCGAGGTTTCGACTTTCATAACTCTTTCCTTCCAGAGAAATGACCTCCTAAATTTTTGACTGTGTAGATAAGACCGTCCACAAAATCAAGTGAGTTCGTTGAATTCAAGCGGTTGGAAACATTAAACAACGAAAAATTAAACATTTTGACTTACTTAACTTATTCGATTGGCTTTCGCCTGACGCGGTCATTCCGCATCTTCACCGAGTTGTGTCGTCCTAGTAGTCAGCCGTGTCTATTTTTTCACGGTCTTCAGTCACAAGTTGAACACATTCCATCCAGCTGTCACTATTCCATGTCCTGCAAAACGAAACATCGCGCCTGAACTGTCTTCCGATGCCGAGTACTTCAAATCCTCTTTAACCACATCCGTCCAAAACTTTCTCCTACGCCCAGATGGCCGCTTCCAGACAGAATTTAGAAGCATTCTTGAAGACGATCCGGCGTTCTTCTTATATGCCTGAGCAGTCGAAGTCGACTTTCCATTGCTGCTTGAGATGGCGTTGGGAGAAGCTGGCACCTCCTGCGTGTCAAGCGTTGATGTACAGCGTCGATTGCCTTGTAAAGATCTTCGTTATGGCATACACGCGGCCAGAAGTATCCAAGCAAACGCCTAAAAAGCCTCCTCCCCGTGCAATCCAACCTATTCATCTGCGTCTTCGGTGCTACCAACGTCTCCGATCCGTACATCATGACAGGGCGAATAGCGGATAGGAAACTTGACTTCTTTCGCGATGGGAGTAGACCACAAGCACTTGGTTAGAGAATTGAAAACGTAGCTTTCGCGCATCGTTGTCGAATATCCGTTGCATAAATACCATCGTTCTTAAGCAAACAGCCCAAATAACAGAAATCATCCACCAGTTCGACACATTGTCCATCCACACAAACTCCCATTGAATGCCTCTGAGAGTCCCACATCTGCTTGCATTTGTCGGAACGAAGACGAAGTTCATAGACTGCGGCATACTTCAAAACGAGGTTCACGATCCTTTGCAGTTTTTCACCGAATAACGCAATGTCGCCGGCGTACTCCAGGTCGACAACGAAGCGTCCTGATGGTGTTAGGATCACATTCACAGAAAACTGTTCTGCTACTCTACGCATGTCATCAACGGCGAAGTTGAAAAGAAAAGGTTCTGCTACGTCTCCTTGCCTTACTCCTGTTCTCACCTCGAAAGCTGATCTAAACCCGACAGGCCTACGAACTGCTGCTGTTGTTCCTTTGTTCATGTCCTCGATTGACCGAACATACTTTCCCTGGACTCCATCTGCTCGCAGAGCGTTTAGCAATCGATCACGATGAAGAGAATCGAACGCGACTTCAAAGTCAAAAAAGCAAGCTGTAATGGCTTTGAATACCGCTGCCAATATTCGTTCACTCTTTTCACGACGAACACTTGGTCAATGGTCGATCTACCAGGACGAAAACCGGCTTGCTCATCCCTGGTCGTCCCTCCACGATGTTTCATAAGTCACTCGAGAATGTTACGTTCTAAAACCTTGTACATGACACGAAGAAGAGATATTCCTCTGCAGTTCTTAGGATCCGTGACGGATAGCTTCTTGTGAAGAGGTATGATGATCGCATGCCTCCACGAATCGGGTATCCTTTCGCTTATCCATATGGCACGGATGGTGGTGGTCATTTCACGCATTTCAGACGGAGGAAGAGCTTTCATCATTTAAGCAGTGATGTTGTTATCTCCAGATGTCTTTCCATTCTTCATTTTCCGGACACGATCCGAAACTTCAGACTCATTCGGCGGTTTCTCACTGACATCGTAATGTACTCTCTAAACATGCGGGAGCTCAGGTACTGATGGCGCTGGACGATTCAGTAATGAACTGAAGTAGTCCTTCCATATTGGCAGCGTCGCATCACCAACTGCAACTCCATGAGTAGTGTTCAAGGCAGGAGAACATCTATTGATCTTCCCGCTATACTGCCGCAGCAACGTGTAGGCTTTCCTCGGATTCTTCTCCTCCGAAGCCTTCTCGAACTCCTTAGATCACTCTCGTTCGCGGTCACTTTGAAGCTGCCGACGCAACTTCCTCCTCAGATGCTTCTCCTCCACGAAGTTTCCTGCAGTTCTGAGAGCACATACCTTGCTGCAATTAGACGTCGTTCCCTCTGAGACGCAGGCGAACTTCTTCTTAGGCTGTACAACCGGGAAAGCCCTTTAGAGGCGTCCTGGATGCACTTGACAAAAGAATCCGCGTCGCAAAAATTTTCTTCGTCCGTACTCCGATGTGAATAGAAACGCGTTGTCGAAAATTCCTTCTGCATTCTTCATCTCTGAGACTTGTCATGTCAACACTATGGAGAGGCTGAGCCCCTCGCTTCCTCCCATGAATCTTCGCAGTGAAGTTCAACAGAACAAGACGGTGATCCGAATCGAATGCGACATCCCACACAGCTCTAGATCTTCGAATACCCGATACTGGAATATTCCTCGTCAGAACATAGTCGAGCTAGTTTCAAAGTTGTCATCTTCCGCTTCCGCTGCTCTTCTGGAGATAGCTGGGTTGGTCCCTCCCACGTAAGCTGAAGACGATGATTTCCCTTGAATGTTGATGCAATAATCAGACCACTACGATCACAAAAGTCGAAAAGGTGGTAGCCATTGTCATATGTTTGCTCCACTGTGTAGAACCATTTACCGAGTACTTCGGATTCCTGATTGTTGTGTTGTGAAGGCTGGACGGTGGCAGACGAAGTAATCGAGTCGTTTATTGAGAACGAAGAGTGAGTCATACCATAGCAATGGTCTGCTTATATACCACCATTGGAGATGGTGATAATGATAGCTGCTTCATTCATACACAACATCTCCCCTTTTTTTGAGGAGTAAACATATCATTATCATAAAGATCACGCAATATCACGATGATAGCTCTTCTGATGTGGGTTCATCTCAAGTCTTCTAGGAAACTGCCGTTGTCTGGTAGATCTTCTTGGATGGTTGATATTCTGGGCTAAGTGTAATGAATGAAGTTGTGTTGTGGGTGGTGAGGTAGTAGACGGTGGAAGGTGTTTCTGAGTTGCGATTGGTTGGGTGTTGAATGTCGGTGGTTGTCGTTTGAGGTCCAACATCTCCATGAACAGGTCTGAGTCCCTTTTTCTATTGTCGACAACATCATATCGCATTTGGAGTTGATTAGCGTGTCGAGTCCATATATTTCGCCCAAAACGTACCCTGTAGATCACGCGTCCGATTATTAATATTACTCCATTCGACCAGCTCGACTTTTTCTATGGTAGCTGCGTACAAGAACTGAATTTACTTAAGCGAAAACGCCAGTCTGGGCTCCATTGCGGATATTTAGCTGTGTTTGCATGTATCTGTTGGGAATAGGCGCTCGATGCCTGGTGGCGTATGGCTCAGGTCGCTTGGTACGAAACACTGGCTTGGCTCCAGGTTTGGGATGGAGATTGGCTTTTGAATATTTGTAGTGTCCGAGATCAGCGTTGAAGACTTCAGGATAATTGGATTGCAGCTGTTTGGTGACTGTGTCGCTGGTTCGGTAGACAGTCTTAACATTGGTCGCTATTGGATCTTGTGGTTCCGTAGAAGGAAGTGAATCTATGAGTTTATAGATCCCTATATTGGCAATCCATTCTGATCCAAGTAGGTTTGTGTGTGTGCGGGTTACGTAGAAGGTTCCTTTGGCTGTTTCGGAGTTGAAACTGTAACGACACTGACGCTTCCCGAGGAATTGCATGCGATTTCCGGAAGCACTGTGAGCTATGATGGATGGGGGTCTCAGTGCAGGTTTGCCCATGCGCTGCCATGTTGTTTCGTTTGTGATAGCGATACCTGATGCACTATCAACTTGGAAATTGACTGGGTGGCCGTCGACGGATGTGGTAGCAAGTCGTCGATGTTAATTGCTGATGATGCTAGAAACTGTGAAGACAGCGTCTGAGTGAGCGCTGTGTGTGTCTTCTTCTGACTCTTCGTTTGAGTGTTCTATCGAATTGATGCTGGATCGGTAGGCTCGATTTCGTCTTCGTTGTCGATTAGCGGAGTCGCAGAATCCTTCCTTGTGGTCCGTGCGATGACAGTTGGAGCACCTATGTTGGCTAAATGGCCAGTTCCGGACAAAGTGCATGGCTCCACAAAGCCAGCAGGGGGACGGGGGCGAATCCGCTGAGCGCCTGGAACGGACATTGCTGCGATGAATAGATGTGGGCTGCTGCCAACTGTGCTGAGTGGTTGGCTGGTGATACAGTGTTTTTGCCTGAGTTTGCAGGTGATATCTTCTGACTGCTTGTACACTCGACGGTCCTTCTTCAACCATTTCAGTGTCGCGTCTAAGATTGAGCAGTCGTTTGCATTCCTCCGTGAGCATTTGGATCGTGCAGCTCGGGTCGGATTCTATTCTGTCCAGAAGCTTCAAGCGAATGAAGGCGTCGTCAATTGAGTGAAGTCCGCAGACAAAGATGAGACACTTGAATTGATTTTCGTTACACTCAGAGAGCGTGAACTTGGCACATCCGCGCTTGACGCGTCCCGTGTATGTTGCAAAGTCATCTTTGGGGTCCTTAACAAGTCTCACGTGGGCATATCTCTGACTGAATAATGTCAGTTGAGCTCCAAATAGGTTCATCAATGTGGAGACAGCTGCGTGAAATTTATATCATTGGGGGTCCTTGGTAGGATGTGGCTGACGAACTTCTCAGAAGACCTGGAATCCAACTTGTGTAGCAGAAGTCGTACCTTGGTGGGTTGATGGAAGGTCCGAGCGTCCACACTGAAGAAGTCGCTGTGTCTTCGATACCATGCTTCAAATGTTACGTCAGCTTCGGGGTCGTACACGAACTGGGATATTCGACCTGAAAATATATCGAATTGTTGGGTTGGATCAGGTGTCGTGGACCGCTGCTGATTTACGGTACTGAGCACGTCGGTGAGGGCGGTTATCAATTGCGAGAGCTGCTGCTCCGTAGAGTTGTTTGCCGCCATGAGTTGATTGCTTCGCTTCGACTCTTGTGCTTCTGATCGCCACTGTTGTGTTGTGAAGGCTGGACGGTGGCCGACGAAGTAATCGAGTCGTTTTTTTTAAACGAAGAGTGAGTCATACCATAGCAATGGACTGCTTATATACCACCATTGAGATGGTGATAATGATAGCTGCTTCATTCATACACGACACTGATCAAGTTCCATCTCCGCATTTGCGTCCATTCCCACGACAACAGCATGTTGGCAGGGTATTCTGGCCAGCAACGTATTGAGTTCCTCATAAAACGCATCCTTCGAATTGTCTTCGGCGGTTTCAGTGGGCGCATGAGCACTCACTATCCACAGATTGAATCCTCTGTGATCCCGCAGTCGTACGAATGCATTCCGGCACGACGTTGAGCCAAACTCCTTGACCAAACCATTGAAATCTTCCTTACAGCTATTGCACAGCCTCCCACTCTCCTATCGTCAGAGTTACCGCAGTAGATGGTGTACTTTCAGACGTTGATGACGGGTCTATCCATGAGGCGGGGTTCCTGCAAAGCAGCAAACGGTGCATGGAAATACTCAGAACTCTGGAGAGCGCAGTTTTTTGTATATTACTCTCACTCACTCACTCATCCCGTTAGCTGGCGTCTGGCGGAGCGGGATGCCCTCTCAACCAATACACTGCTGTAGGTGAAATAGGAGCTCGTGAGACCTGAACGATACGCTTCCATTCAGTACGGTTTGCAGCAAAAAGTTTAGCGTTAAAAACATTGCACCGTTGGGTTTTCAGATCTTCTTCTATATGCTTGAACCAAGTCTTCTTCGGGGCCGTTCTCTGGATCTTCCACGATGGCGGGCGCTTCCACCACAGCATACTGTACGGGAGCCGGCTAGCATCCATCCTACATACATGTCCAAACCACCGTAATCTTCTTGTCTTCAGTTGCTCTTCAACCAGCGGTTGATCCATACAGCTCCTTCTAATATTATCGTTGCAAATACGGTCACGAATCGTAATCTCAAGAATCTGTCGCAGGCACCCCAACTGGAAGACTTTCAGCATGACAAGGTCTGGCTTCAGTGGAGTCCATGTTTCCGAAACATACAGTAGTATCGGAATTATTAGCGCTCGAAACAATCGTATTTTAGTCTCCAGCGAGACATTGTTTTTCTTCCACAGGCACCAACCAAGCAATGCAAACGCACTGAATACCTGCCCGATCCTGCTGCATACCTCTGCTGTGGCCGCAACTTTCCGTTCTTGCACGACTGATCCAAGGTATTTGAACTCCTTGACTTGCTGAAGTTCCGCCCCTTCGAAGTGCACAGTTGCAAGCGAGCCATCCGACGTCATCACTTTTGTCTTCCTCTGATTTATTCTTAGGCCGTAAGAGCTTGAAAAATGCGCCACTCTATTTATCAGGTACGTTGCATCCTCATCGGTGTCCGCAAACACTGCACTGTCATTCGCAAACATCAGATCCGAGACGTATTCATTACTGCTATACTGAACACCTCTTCTGTTCTTGAAGACCTCCCTCATAATAGCGTCGACGACAGTACTGAACAGCAACGGCGATTTAACATCAACTTGGCGAACTCCAGCTTTACCCGTAAACTCTTCCGACAGCTTATCTCCAACGCGAACCGAGTTGAAAGAACCTTTATACGTTTTCTGGAGCAGGTTAACTATCTTGTCTGGTATGTGTTCGCTATCAAGTGCTCTCCATAGCGCAGGCCAAGGAAAACAGTCGAATGCAGACTTGAAATCAATGAAAGTGACGACAATTCGCTTCCCTGTGCGGATCCTCTCTTCCATAAGTTGTCGAAGAGCGAAAATTTGATCACTGCAGCTTCTCCGTGGCCAAAACCCTGCTTGTTCCTGACAACCGGTCTGATCTCGATGACGTTGAAGTCTGTTTTGGATAATCTTCATGAAGACTTTGCCTACGATTAACAGCAGACTGATCCCTCGGTAATTTTTGCAGTCCCTGGCGTCGCTTTTTTTGTGGTCGGGTATAATTGTGACACGTTTGCAAGTAGCGGATATGTTCTCGGACTGCCAGATGAGAGTGACTAGTCGATGAAGCTGGAGTAGCAACACGCTTCCACCCGCTTAAATGGCCTCAGCAGCAACATTACCAACGCCTGGTGCCCTGCCCTTTTTCAGCGATTTGATGGCAGTCGTCAGTTCCTCCACAGTGGGCTCTGAGCCGAGATCAGAATATTCTGGCGCTTCAATTGACGGTGGCTTGGCAATCGGTCCTTGTGGCGCTTCGTGACTGTAGAGTTTACTGAAGAACTGTCGCTAGCGACGAAGACGCTCGTCCACAGAGCGCACAGATGATCCATCTGCATTCCTAATACTATCGCTAATGCGTTTCGTCTTCTTTCTAAGCCGCTTGAGTGTCCGATAGAGCGTGCGATAGTCATGCCTGTTAGCGGACTCCTCCAAATCATCAGCCACTCCTTTCCAGTAAGACTCCCTTTCCGCTTTCAGCCTGCAACGAAGTTCTCTACTGAGTTGCCGGTATCAATCAAAATCAGTCAGTTTTGCTCGCTTCCTTTCTCCGATGAGTAGCAAGGATTCGTCGGTTATCCACGACTGGATCCGCCTGCGAGTAACAGGGCAGAGTGGCTTTGTACATTCCAAGATGGCGTCTGCTATTTGCCGCTCCTGCTCGTCCACCGATGCATTGTCCGACAATAATGCGAAGCGGTTTGACAGCGCCACTTGGAACAACTCCTTCGTCTCGGGTACCATGAGGTGAGTCCAGTCGAGTTTATGTGTAGGAGGTTCCATTCGCGTAGTCCGTTGCAGGCGGAGCTGCACAACTGCACGAACCAGGTAGTGGTTTGTACCACACAATCTGAACCACCTCTCATTGCACGGACGTCTTTGAGCGATGACCTAAAACTTGATCTCATCAGCACATAGTCCAACATGGCTACGTCTCATCCAGAGGGATTTCTTCAAGTCAGTTGGTGCTTCCTGCTGTGCTGGAAGTGACTGTTCACGACAATGAGTCCATTAAACGCTGCAAATGAGAGCAGACGCAGACGATTGTCATTCATCTCGCCAACGCCGAATCTGCCCAATACTCCTGCGCAGCCGATTCTATATTTTCCGACACGTGCATTGAAGTCACCCGCGACAAGGATTAGGCCAGTCTTTGGAATCGCATTCAGTACGTCTTGCAGGTGAGCGTAGAACGCGTCCTTATCGGAATCAGAGCTAGGTTCCGTCGGAGCTTAGATAGCCACGACATGCGTCTTAATAGTTCCTTTTAACGTCAGAACGGCAATCCTTCTCGAAATCGGCTCGAACGAGTTGACGCCTCCAGACGCTTGCCGGTTCAAAATGAATCCAACACCTTCGTGATGTCCTTCGCCACCGGAATAGTACAATACAATCTTTTCTTTTGTATCTGGCACCTGGACAATCATTGTTCTACAACCGCCGAGCCTCAGTTAAGACAGTGCTGCTACCGATATCTTCGACGTCGACAGTTCCCTGGCGATGACTTCTGTTTGTCCAACGTAATGTTCTGATCGCACATTCTAAACGGCAAACCGCACCTCCTTCTTTGGCGTCACTAGTCTTCCACCACTCTGGCCAGTAGCATACTTGTCACCAACACCCTGGGTCCCCAGTGCTGGCGCATCGGCTGCCCCGGATGCGGTAGCAGTATCATGAAACTCTCCATGCTTACCACGTTAGGTTTTCCAGCCGGCCGGTAGCTTGGGGGCCCAACCGTCCTCGTTTCTCATCCGGGTTTGGGACCGCAATGGCGGAGCTCTTGTATATCACTCGTTAGCGATCGACAGTTCAAGGTTGCAAAACTGTGGCTTGCGGCCAAAGACTCCATGAACTCCTTAGGTACGAATCCTAAGGTGTTATGGACCAGAATCCTTAGTGTGCCCGACGGCGACACCTTTATGCAATGTATGGATACTTTCGCGATATAGTTGTGCACGCTATATCGCTCGAAAGTTCCCTGTGTACACTCAAACGTCTGCTGGCTTCAGCAGAAGCAGGGGCACCAACGAGCAGGCACCAACAGACTTGTATACACACCCCCAAAACATTAATTATCGTAGATTACCACGATAGACATTCTTTTGTTCTTCAATTGACAGGAAATGCTCAGTGAAATGAAATTTTTTTAGATTTACACTAATTTTTGCGTTAGCTACTCCCTCGCTCTTGCGGTGTATCGCATGAGTTTTTTTGTAGTCAACATTTTAGCATTCTTTTTGACATAAAGACGTAGAAAGTACTCCTCAATTTTCATATTGACTGGGACTGCTGATGAATTTGCCTTTTTTTGTAGATCGCCTTTTTCTATTGGCCGCCCTCTCACCCCTCTGGTTCGGCGCCTTCTAGGAAGAGATTTTTTGTAAAAAGCATATTGAGCGTTTGTTTTTCACATTTAGAAAATAGATCTATAAGTACACAGTGACTAGGAATGGTCAGAGTAATAAGCGTTTTATAAGTTTTCACTCGTTTTCTGCTTTGGCACGTCCCCATTTTTCTCGTCTGCTCCTCTCCAAGGTAGTTTTCACCGAAGTTGGAGCCTCGACCTGCGATGGTACACCAAACGTAACCAAGCAGGACTTCCAGAAAAAAGGCCCTTGAAGTCTCTATATCGGTGATCTTTGCGGAAATTGTTTTCTGTGAACAAAATACGGGCGAAAGAAAAGCCGACCCCCTACGCGGGAGTGGTGCGCAGTATCAGTAATCTGCTATATATTGAACAGTGCTATACGATCTGACCACTCTGAAAAGTGAGGCATGTTTCTCGAGTAATGATCGAAAGAAAAAATTCGCCATTTACTGCTTGTAAAAACGCCATCTGTACTCATATTTGCGGTTTTCGACCTCGCTGCATCTGAAGGGTCAGATATATTGTAGTGGTAAAGCTGCCAGCGGACCACGGAGTTCATAGTCGAATTTAGGATTTTTCGTAAGTATTAAATATAACCAGCTCGATATCTTTACTAATGTCACAGAACCGATGCAATTTTCGAGCGTATTTGCCGGTTAAAGCAATGAAGAGGGGAATCGCGTGAGAGGTAATCCGATTGCAAGAGAGGTAATCGCGTGGAACAAATCGCATTCACCGCCATTCTGATCACAACAATCGACACGATTGTTCATACCATATGTCTCTCTCCGCCGTTTGAATTAGACGCGCGCCAATTTTTAAAAGCCTTTTTTCTCTTATCGAGTGGATTCGATAGGTGGAACTTTACAGACTTTAAAACTCGCTCAGAGGGCCATATCTACACAGTAAATGGAAAAGCGAATTTTTTCGCGAACGATGTCTTTCGAGCTGCTTGCTGCGATTTGGTTCCTTCAATTATGCTCTTCAATTAAACATCTCAGGCAGTAACGCCGGCTGAGGAGGCAGGCAATACCGGCTGACTAAACATCCTACCTGGGAGAGCCCCGGTATTCACTGCCCCCTCAGCTGGTAAATGGTGGAGCGCTCAGCCGGCAAGTGGTGGCCCCCTCACACCGCATCCACTGTTCCCTCGGCCGGTAAATGACTGCCCCTCAGCCCGTATTCACTGCCCCCTAAGCCGGTAAATGGAGGTCCGCTCTGCCGGTATTAGTTGCTTACTACGTGAATGATATCGATCTGCAAGTGTAGATTTAGCCCCTAGTAGGCTCTCCCAATTCCCCAGCAAGTTCGAGGCTTGCGTTTTCATTTCTGAAGCGACAAGCCTCACCTTGCTTCAAAAATCATGAACTGACCCGCTGTCACATCCCCACGGTCAAAACGAACCGTAAGGGGTGAGGGGTCAATGATCCAAATCGTGTGGATGACCACCCGTTCGAATGCCAACACCCGAAGCAGCTCGAAGCCCATTTCGCCCGCGCCGTGCATGAGCCTGGTTCGCTTTAGTGTGTGCCCGATCAGCCGGTGATATTCTCCGCCGTGAATTTATGTCCGCCCGCTGACCCGGTAAAGCCATGCCCCTCAGCCGGTAAAACGCATGCCCGCCCGCTCAGCCGGTAAGACGCTCCGCCACCAAAATAAGCCTGCCCGCTCAGCCGGCGAACCTACTTCTCCGCCCGCTCAGCCGGTGTTATTGTCTGAGATGTTAGTCAATGGCCTCTCATATGGCAGAGACTCACACATGTGTACAGAATTCACTCTATCGTTGTTCTTATTTCTACAGGGTTGGATGTTTGCATCAATTTCAGATGCCTTTCTATTTTCTGCTACTCGTTTTCAACGTTATGACAATCGTATCAGAGACTGGTCAAATGTCACTGGATATCCTGGTGGTCTGTCAAAAGGCTAACCCTGACGTGATCACGATTGCTAGTTGCCTTCAACTGGTACTATGGTATTTCACATCGGCCTTGGTTTTTCTAATTGGCTTAAATCGGTTGGCAATGTTTCTAGAAGGTCCACTGCACACTGTATTTGCCAAAAGGTATGTTTCGTGACTTACAATATTGATTGTCAACAGTTTCTCGGGAAAAAAGTGCTCACAGAACAATGTAGCTTACGGAGCTTTGTAACCCAACTCATCGTCAGTGCAACAGCAGCTGGTAGTCGAGGCAGTACCAACTACCCCTTTTCGGGGACGCACCTTCGGCTTTCGCCGTTACGGAGCAAAGAATCTATTATGTCTTAGATTTTGTCTGTAAAAGTGGATTATACGTTCAATGTCGACTGAAGTTCATATGACCATGATACGAATTCTAAAAATGAATCTACGCAATCACTGAATCTACGCAATCACAAAAAGAAGGGGAAGAGCTGATCCTTGACGCACACCAGCAGAAAAATAATCAGCTGACCTTTCGGATGTTGCTGTAACACGACTTCTTGTATCGACATAAAGAATCCTCACCCAATCGATGAGCTCCTCTGGGACGCCGTGTTGCTGCTGAGCGAACCAAATCACTCCGTGGTGGACTCTGTCAAACGTCTTCTTTGAAACGGGTAGGGCGAGGTAAGAGTTTCTGTTCCCGCGGTGTTTCTCAATCACTAACTGGACAGCATGAATGGTATTAGGCGTTGAAGCCACGCGTAGCAACGAAGCCACATTGCCGATCTGCTAAACTGACCTTTTTCTTCCCGATCGGCCTGGTCGTGCTCCTCCCTCTGTTGAGATCTTCTCGAAGTAGCCACGTCATTTTATCACCACGTATCCACGGTCTACAAGGAGCTGACCGTTTTCGTCATCAACATAGTAAAACTTCTCTATGTCTTCCGTTGTCCCGTCACGCGCATCTACTTTCTCATCGAACTCTTCGTAATTTGCAGCCTTCCCTCGATTTGCCTAGCAGACTTCTTCGCGCGGCTGTTCTACTGCCAGTTCTCATCCATCTTTTTAGAGAGGCAGAGACACTTTTCCCTCCGCAACTTTCATCAGCGCTTCAGTGTACAAAATCACGTTTGCTTATGAATTTCCCTTTGGCCGGGCTCCGTAACACCGAGTTCAGAGCGCGCAAACTATATCATCGATCTGGTTGTGTCTGCCATGATTTGTACACGAATGTAGCTGGCGATAGGTGAAAACGCGAGAGGACGACAGCATCGTTATCCTCCGAACGCCACAACCTGATCCGAGCAGGTCAAGCTTCGGCGGCATGATGTTCATTGCGCATATCAGCAATCGGTGTCGTGTAGCAACTATCTCGTACCAAACCACTTTCGCACCTAAGACAATCCCCTCTTGGTGATGTCGGACAAGCACATGCAAGCACAGAATCGACCTGTGTCCTGTTGTTCCCGCTGTAGTAAGTGACAAGGTGGGACTGACGCTTCAAAAATTTTGTGTTGACAACGATATGATCACGCGATTTGGCTCATTTAAGTTCATTCGCCATCCATTTTCCGTAATTTGCAAGCGAAGTTTCTGCGGCACTTATACACCTTGCTCGTTTCCACGATGTGACCATTCACGTTTATCGCAACAAAAATCATATCTTCTGGTGGTACTTCGGCGGTCTTCTCATCGAGAATCGTCCAAAAATCATCTTTCGCTTGGTTCGCCCAACCCTTCTGCGTGGCATACATCAAGAAGGAATGAATGTGTTGCATTATGGTTGGCGATGATTATCTTCATCAAACGGTCGTGAAAGCGATACACTTCGGCAAAGGCTTCACGGAAGCGTTCAAACACAACTATGTCAACGCCACTTGTAGTCCTAGGGCTTCCATGATACAGGATTTTAAAGCCCTTGCCAATGTCCTTAGAATTAGTACCCAATCATCTCGTCTCTTTCACTGCACAGAGACTAAAACGCCTACGCGTTGGAGCAACAACCGATTCGTTCAATTGGCCAGACGACGTGCCTACATCCAGCGTTGCAATTCGAGTCTTAGAAACGTTAAAGGACGTTAGAATCAGTTTGCTCACTTTTCTATGACGTCATTGCATCGCAGGCCCTGACGTACATTCACCACTGACAGGGCTCTGTATGTGGGGGTCGGCTATGGCATACGCCGTGGCTTCTTGGGATTCCTTTACCATTGAGCATTCGTGACAATGATATCCATCTGCCGATTTGTCACCCGGGCACTGCGTCGATAAGTAAGATAACGATCACGAAATGAATACAATAAAGACTGTCATCATGGATACTCCCTCCTGGCAATCCACATAATGGAATAGTATCGATTTTCGGATTCGGAACTGCGAAGACTAAATCTGCGTCGCCGACAAGCGGCGGAAGATTCCGCAACCACTACTGTAGTCCATTTATCGCGCATGGCTAATAGTAAGTAGCTGAAAGTTAGCCAACCCACAGGTTCACACTCTCACAGGTTTCAAAATCCCGTAGTTAGTCCGCCACGCTCTATCGAATCACTCTGATGAGAAGCGTTTTTCCAGCATGCGCAGCACGAGCAACTGATAAAGGCTCGAGGTTTTTGTGTGATTCTCGAACTCAGGTCGTTAGTGCTACTATTAGACCTTATCAAAGTATAGCCCACTTACACTCGATCTAAAGAGAAATCTTTTCTACCTCCCATCCCATGAGATTCCAACATTGAAATATACAGATGGTCTGGTCTTCCCCTTCCTATCATTGGGCCCTATCGCTTTTACCGGCCTCATTCGTGCTAGCGCTAATGGACTTTTTCAAAATACAACCCACTAAAAACTCTATTTTCAAAAAATTTTGTATCTTCTTCAAAACTTTTAAAGAAAGAGACGATCTGTCTCCCCATTCCTTGAGTAAAATGACACTATCATAAGAGTCTATATGTTCTCTGTAAGTCGAGAAGTAGTACTGCATAAAAATCTATAGCGGAATGCAGTGCAGGAGTGATAGTCATTCTCATTTTTTCCTGCACTTATGACTCTTTCCCGATTACCGGTCTTTTCCCCAATCCTTGTCTTTCCTTTCGATCCAGCAGCTTCATTCCATCCACGCTGCGTCTAGCTGACCGCGGGCGCAAGCTTGATGCATCAATGCACTTTGTTGCATGAACAGGACTCCTGCCAAACTGCTACAATGCTCAGTTCTGCGCTCGTACTGACTGGTCGCTTCCATGACGTTCAGTAAGCAACGCTGCAAAGATTCATTTGAAAAGTTGGATAGAAAGAACAATTTTGATAAACTCTCAGAGCCCGTCGAAATTTCAGAGAAGTTATTTTGTGGGCGTCATTCATCTTATTCCTTCCATCTGTGATTGCGGGGTTCTTAGCAAGCGGTGCCGTTGACGACATAGTGGACGCATTAGTTGAAAGCGATATTCTTTTTGCAGACGATATATCGATCACGGTGAGTAAGCTATATACTGAGTTGCACGGAAGGCATACTTGTATTTTCTTTTGAACTCTGACATAATGTCATTCCCATGAACATCAAGAAACTCATGAACGTAAAAGTTTCTGATCCACATTGAGAACCTCTCGTCACATTTTTTAGGCAAGAAATGATCGTTTTTTTTCCGAACACATCCGGATCTGAAATTGTCTGTTTATCATGATCAGAAGCTCCAGTCATGGAGCTAGACAACACACAGACCCCGGTCATTGCTGGTCGACAAAAACTGGCGTGGCCGGCTGTGGGCAGGCCGTCACTTACTAGTTAGAGACATAGTCCAATCTCAGAATCGCTTTTTGTTTTTCTACCTTTCTCAAAGTCGCTTCTACGCCGATTCCATTGATGTTTCTAGAATTGTACGAGACACCCAAAGAACGGAGTGATGGCCCTTCAAAAATTAAGCTGCTGAAGTATTGTAGACGAGTTATCCGAGACTTGTAACTTCCATCATTTGCAACCGATGTATGCGAGCCGACCTGAATAAAGAGGGAGGCTGAGATTGAAGGGATGAACGGGGCTATTGGTCGGAAACCATCGCTCACCTTACCACTGTTGAGCTCGCAAAATCGTAAAAGGGGCTTGCCAAAGTCTGATGTGGGCGACACAGGATGGCTTCCTCCTATACCTCGCTTATTCAGAGGGATCGAGGGCTCGCACTTGGCTGGTGGTATATGGTGTGGGCGTACTTTACAATTATATGGAAATCTCAGTTTTAGCCTCTGAGCTTGGACTGTGCCTTCAAGTGTACGAAACATGGAAGAGAGCTGTTGAAAAAACACTCCGTGTGGCCGACGCCGTCATTAAGTATGAAACATCTGAAATAAAATCATGGATATCATGCGTGCGTTACCTTATCTCTTTTGCATAACAGTCGGATCCGAGATGCTCAACCTACGCGTGGTGGATCTGTGGAGTCGAATACCAAGATCAAGGAGACTCATCAAACGGGCATCAGCAACTCCACGAGGAGTTTTTTTTGTATGGGAGTGCGAATGGCTGGCTGCCGCACTCCTTCGTATTCTACTACTACGAGCTGGCATTAAGAGGAACCCAGGGCCGCGCAAGACTCCACTATATCCCTGTTGTTACTCTGGATTATCGGCTCAACACGCTAGCGTTCAGTGCGGTGGTTGCCTTGGCTGGGTACACCTCAAATGTTCGGGGTTAGCTAGCTATAGGGACTACACTGATGCTTATTGTTGTATATCTTGTTGTAATTCTTCCCCTAGTGCTCCTCATCATAGTCTGAACATTTTTCAATTTAGCAATAATGGCCTGCGTGCCAAACTTGTTTAACTGACATTGTACATTGAACACATTTCATCCTGATGTCATCCTCTTGCAGAAGACAAAACTTAGCGCTTCCTCCTCCCTCCCCGCCTCCCCGGTTACACGTCTTACCATCTCACCGTACTTCTCATGGCGGTGGCGTCTCTACTTTTGTAAAATCTTCTATTCCCTCACACCTCATTGCGCTCCCCGCTGATAATGTTGTTGAGTAGATAGGTGTCTATATTGTATTGCAAAGTAGCCCATTAGATGTTGTCAATGTTTATATTCCCCCAACCACCTCTTGTCCCAATTCGTTTAATCCTACACCATTTTTGCTTACTGTACACTCTTCCCTCCCATCGTCCTCAGTTATTATGGCTGGGGTGGCAGTAATCCATTCGGAACTACGAATTTCGAAATGGCCAAAACATGCAGGTATTCTGCGAGTTTCGAACTCACAAGAAGAGGCGATTTTGAGGCGATATAGCAATAAACAGGTTTTGAACCGTATCCATAGTGTTCCCCGTCTTCAAGAGGACCAAATCTGATGCAAAATGGTCAACTGCTTCTCAGGTAAAACGAGTTGTCCAGAATCGGACGAATAGTTGTCGAGAATTGGTCGACAATCGAGAAGTTGTCCAAAAAGTTGAAAGAAGTTATCGAGAATTCCGAGATTGGCAGTATTTGTCGAGAATTGCTGCCGATTTGTTTAGAATTCCAGTGAAAAAAGCCGAGATTTCGGGGGAACGAGTGTTTGCCGACGATTCGGACAGATTGCTCGACAAATCCTTCCGAAATTGAGAATATGTTTCTAATATGTCGAAAATTTCCCAAGATTTCAGGACATCACTTCAGAACCCTCTTTACACCACATTCTTCGAATGGTGCGACTGCTTTTTCGTTCTTTTTCTTTTCGTGTGGGTCCTCTGTGGTTTTTTTCTTTTTTTTCTCTCCATTCTTCTAGCTGGTTATCAATTATAATTTATTTCAACGATTTCTGGAATATCAAACTCGTTTTTTTTAAATTTTCATCTTCTCGAAATAGCTAACATACCAGAAGAAGGGATTTCCAAGTTAGTGAATTTTGGAAGTTTTTGAGCTTTCGAGTACTGATTTTTTATTGATGGTCGGTAGTTGCTGGAGTCAGATTTAAAATATATTATTCAAGAAGTTACGCAAGAAGTATCAGAATAACGTTTGAAATTAAGATTGTTAATTCGTGTGAATCTCGAATGCTTCAGTTCTGAGAGAATATTGCAACTTTAAACCTTGCAATGGTTGTTTAGCATTATATTGATGTACAATATGTGGACTTCCGGCGGGTCCACACCTGCAGCCAGCGGTTTGGCCGCTAACTGCAGGTGTGGACCCGCCAGAAGTACACATTTCGCAAAGTATTCGTCACGAGAGTAGGATATTCGAGTCTATCAGGGTCTTTTTACCTTGCATGCAAACTTCCACCGCCTAAGATGGAGGCTGAACACCGCTACAGTATAGTGGCTCACACCTTTCTCAGGTGTGGTTCCGCCGGAAGTCGACATTTTTGAAAACTAAAAGCCACGATAGTAGGATATTTGAGTTTAGCGTGGTCGATTTACTCTCTACTCAAACTTTCACCGTCTTATGTTAGAGTAATTCTGAAGACCACTACATTGGTAGCGCACTGGTGTTGGGCAAGGCCAATAGCGGCCCATGTTGAACGATGTCGTAGACCCACAGCATATACGATGCACAGTTTTCCTCTGCCGAACGTTGAAGAAGCGAGACAAGTTGGAAATTTGTCAAACAGAGTGGTGTGAAACCACATGTGCACTTCACCGAACGTTGTAATCAACGGTTGGGCAGGAGCCCTAATTTGTACATACACTTGTACATGTGTATAACTATATGTTAACTGTCGAGAATAGGGCAAAGAGTTATCGGGAATTAGCCGAAAAGTTGTCGGGCATCGTCGAGAATTGGGCGAAAAGTTGCACAGAATTCTCTACAGTCTGTGAAAGTTGTCCTGCATTCGTACGCCTGCAGGACAACTTTTCGTCCGATTCTCGACAACTAGTTTTATCTGAGTTCCTATCCTATGCTCGCTTCTATGGAGCTCATTGCGGGTAAACCTCATGGTTTCGGGCACCCTCGCGAGATCGCTGAAACTGGCAGCAGGCTCTGTCTCTAGGCGAGGTGGGCAGCGAAGGGCGAAACAGCGCAGCGGTGGTGGAGACGCGAGAGACTCCCAGTTTCGGGGAGAAAAAGTGGCGCGGAGCACTTTTTCGTCCATCATGCGAGGTGGGTGCTGTTTTGCACAGGCTGTCAGCAAGCGCGCAGACAGTGGCAGTCATAAAATTATTAACAGCCGACCTCCAAGTATACACCTCGGATACCTCGACAAAAATCGGTAGATCGCGCGTTTTTAACGCGGAAAAGCCGGGATTTGGTCATGTTGGCGTGAAAAACTTGATTATAGACTATTTTAACACTAATCTAGCTTTGATAAATTATCAAATCGAAGTGATATGAACATATTCATAAGATCTGGAGCATTTTGAGCCGGAAAAGCGAGTATTAGGTTTGATTATCTTTGAAATAGCGAAATTAATTTTTTCGGCAGAAGTCAGGCGTTGACACTATATCAAACTCAACTGATAAGGTTATAGCTCTTCGAGTTATAAGTTTTCACACCAGTGGAACGATAACTTGCTCCTCATGACCTGGGTTTCGCAAAATTAATTCCTTTTGACACAAGTAATAAATTGATACCTTATCGAACTGGACTGATGATGTCATAAATCCATGATTTTCACGTTTTCAGCTGGAAGGAGCGGGTATTTGCTTCTGATAGGCTGGGCATAGCAAAATTAATCTTACTTAGTACAATTTCGGCACTGAAACGTTACCAAATCAAATTTATGAGGTCATAACTCTTCGATGTCGAGCAATGTGAGCCGAAGTTCTTCATTAAATTTTTTTACAATCGAATCGATTTTAGACTTACGCAAATTTTCGATTTTCTTATTCCTTTTTTATATCATTCGGTTTTCGACTACGTTCGGAAGTTTCGTTTTCTGATTCTTCGATTTCCAAAAAGTGATCGAAATGTGATGTTTTAAATTTTGTTCATCAATATTCAACTTCTCGGAGATCCTAATCGGAGCCATGTATCAGGATGATGCAGAAATTATCGAGCATTGCTTTGCTCGTTCGACTGAGTTTCCCAGGCAGAGAACTCGGACAGTAAGTACAAGTGTAAATATGTTGGTGCAAAAAAAAAAAACAAAAATCTTTGTCCTATCAAAATTTTCACATTTCTAAAACTTCCTAATTTTCTCAAGGAGGTCCTCAATTTCCTGTAAATCCGTGTTCTGAGAAAGAAGTCGAATAAAAAAAGTTTTTTTATTCGATAAAAAATTATTTTCTCGTCAAGTGCGAGGATCATATGATTTGAATTTTTCATGGAGTTCAATTCGTGATTTCATATGTCTCAATCTATTTGCTCAATTTCTGAATTCACAAAAAATAAAATTCCGGTACACGTTGCTGGTTGTTCGGGAGGATAAGCGGAAATTTTCTTTTCGAATTTCGAAATTTCACAAAAACTTAAGGTATGGGCTGAGTGTAACCAAACGTTTTTACAAATTTTTCACAGAGTTCACAAATTTTCTGGCAAAACCTCAAAGTTGCAAAAGTTAGTAGAGCATTTGCACTTTTCATTACAGTTATGACCTTATTAGTTCGATTTGATAAGGTACCAGTACTCGAAGTGTGCTAAAAAGGATTAATTTTGCTATGCCCAAGTTATCAGGAGAAGCATGATTCTTTTCCGGATCGTGAGAAAACTTTTTTTCGAACCAACAAAAACTTTTGCTCATGCGGTCGTTCAAACGATAGAAAAAGTCGGAGATTAGAAAGTCCTGCTTTTGTGCGAGGGTAGTAGGTGCTGACAAGAAATAGGCAACAGTAGGTTTGACCCAAGAATTTAGAGGTGAAATTTGCGGCAAGTATGAACAGCAATCATTTTTATACATCAAATAGAATCCGTCGAAGAACGTTGAGGAAAATGAATAGGCGTGTAGTTATTGAGGTGCTTTCATTGTAGCCCAGAAGGCCGATCGAATTTACTCGAATGAGGAACGACATAAATAGATTCTTTCACATGTCTTATAAGGTGCGTCCGAATGAGAATGGCGGCCCATGCGGCCCGCGTGCTTGGCAGGCAGCCGTCGCGTTCGCCACTCTCGGACGAGCATGCAAAACGTCCACACCGCCATCGACTACGAACGGTGCCGGCACCGGCTGGCAGCAAGCGCTGCGCCGATCAATCAACTCTGCAGACAGTGGGAGTAAGGGCGGCCGTCGTTGAAATCCAATACTCGTCCGAGGGCGGCACATGCGACGGCCGCCTGCCAAGCACGCCGGCCGCGTGGGCCGCCATTCTCATTCGGGCACACTTTACAAGTAAGTATGTAGGAATTGGGTTTTGTGTTCCTCTTGACCAACCACTCCATTATAGACGCCTTGAGTGTACAATTTTCAATGCTTCATTTCTCTATCAATTTAAAGGCAGTCTTCACGATAGACCCGCCTATCTTGAAAACGGTCTCATGCTGATTTCAAGGATGTCCCTGGAATCGTTCAAGACCCCCTGGAAACGGAGTTAAGGCTTCTCAAAATTCAGTTAGAGAAGTATTGTGGACGAGTTGTCCAATGCTTGTAAATCCCGTTTTTTGCAGCCGATGTGTGCGAGCTGACCTCAGTAATGAGAGACGTTGAGAATGAAGGAAAGAACGGGGCTTTCGATCGGGGAAACCAGCGCTCATCTAACCACAAGATCAGGGTAATTGTTATAGGACGTGGGCGGAGTGGCCCAGTGGGTTGGCTGGCCCACGAGATTTTCGCCCACTTACCGGCCATTTTTCGTCGCACTTCCGTTCTTAATCTTCTTAGAGGGACGCAAAGCTTACGTTTTACCCAAGAAAACGTGCAACATTTTTTTTTCGTGAACACTGCCTTTAAAGGCGCAGTCCAACCTCAGAATCGTTTTTCTGTTTTCTTGCGTATCTTGAAAACGGTCCCATGGTAGTTCCAATGATGTCTCTGCATTCGTACAAGACTCTCTGGAAACGGAGTTATGGCCCCTAAAAATCGAGGTGCGGAAGCATGGTGGACGAGTTGTCCGAGGCTTGTAATTTCCGTCAATTGCAACCGATGTATGCGAGCCGACCTGAATAAAGAGAGAGGCTGAGAATGAAGGAAAGAATGGGGCTATTGATCGGAAATCATCGCTCATCTCGCCACTGTTGAGTTCGAGAGATCGTAAAAGGGGCGTGCCAAAGTGGCTTCCGGATGTGGGCGCCCCAGGGTGGCTTCCTCCTATATCTCCATTATTCGGAGGAATTGAGAGCTGACACGTGGCAGGCGTTATACAGGGTGAATCTACTCCACAATTATGTAGAAATCACAAATTTCGTCCATGAGCTTGAACTGTGCCTTTAGTTGAGCTTTTAAGTAGGTGCTATGACGTTAACTACTAGTTTGAGCCTCTGCTGGGGCCAGAAATACAATGCTGTGTTCGCAATGGGAGACACCACCTACAACGAAAACATCACCAGGGCAAAGTGCAATCTCGGTGCAATGCCAGTGATCGCCGCTATGGGTAAAAGCGCTGCGGGTTCAACTCCTTAGAGTGACGGAGTTTTGCAAAGAAACGCAACACCTGGCATGATGATGCGTGTATCGACCCGGTTTCAAACAGTTCATTCTGCGAGTTTCATACGTCAGCTCGCGACATAGGACTCGTAGTTTCGCATGGATTACTGCAATCCCTGGTGATTTCAATGCACACTCATCGTCCAGGTTCTCCTCTCTAGGCCACGATCATAGAGACGAACTACTTGAGCAGTTTGCGGATGATTGTGATCTTGTTGCTATTAAAGAGAACGCCCCTACTCGTCTCCCGTGCACGTATGGGTCCTCTTCGCCAGATGTTACTTTCGTCTCCTCCTCTCTGGCTGTATGTTGTAACTGGTCCTTTGCTGTTGTCATGTCCAGCGATCATGTACCAAATATGTGCATCACTGGATGTGTCTCTTAATAGTCAACTCGCACCCTTCTCAGGCTCACGTAGCAAATTGTATGCTAATTATCGTAAGGCTGATTGGGTCCTGTTTAAAGAGGTGCTACTCGGTCGGGTAGCCAACTATCCACTCACCGGCGCTGTAAACGAGAAATAGAAGTTCGTCGTTGATGCTATATGAAATGCCTCTAGAACAGCCATTCCTACAGGACGAGTGAGAACGTTTCACCCTAACGTTCCGAAAGAAGTTCTGGAGCTGATCAAACTATGAGAAGCGTCGAGCCAACCCCGCTGGCTCGAGCATTTAATAACTGTCTGACGAGATCACCAACTAGTTCAACAATCACAAGGCAGCAGTTTACTGACTCCATTAACTTCAAGACTGACGCTAAGAAAACATGGAGCGTTCTCAAGAAGCGTTCAGTAAAGAGAATGTCAACGGACCGAAACATGCTGGAGTTCCCTTCAGGTAGATTCGAGTCTGTATATGGTGCTGCCTGTCGGCTTGGGAAACTTTTTGCCTCTGCGACGTCGCGCCGTGATCGTTCTCATAGAAGAACTCTCCGGTTTATAAGGAAACTCAGTCGTCACGATCAGGGATGTGCGGCAATTGCCGTTTGCCGTTTGTCGTTTGCCGGCCATTTTGGGGACTTTTTTGCCGTTTGTCGTTTGCCGAAATTTTTGTTATTTTGCCGGCAAAACTCGGCAAAACATTGAAAGGAAACGCCGCCTATGCTCGCGTCCATGTAGGCACTAGGGGTATTCCGAGTATCCTTTGTTCGCTTAACCGTTATACGGGGTTTTGACTTATCTAGGGTGGTAGTAAATCGGTTTGAGAACGCGAGTTCACTCGCGGTAAGTTTGCGATAAACTGCAGCTTATATTTGACGATTCTCAGGAAAGGGTCCAGACATTGCTGAAACTACGCACCCGCATGCCACGTTATGAGCCACTGGATACGCTCAAAGTGAAAAATAATTTCCCAACAATTGGTTCATACTGTCTTTTTTGGAAAAATATTGATTCAGAAAAAAAATTCTGAAGATTTTTCGAACACTTCTTAGCTCGCGGTAAGCTCGCGCAGAACTGCAACTTGACGCGAGCTGGCAGAGAAATTGGAAGTAGTGTGTGAATGAGGAACAAGATGGGTAGCTTTTGCATAACTCCTCCGGAGGACGTTTTAGAAAGCTCTTTTCTTTAATCATATGCTATTTCCATTTTCTCTGTCAGCTCGCATCAAAGGCAGTGTTCACGAAGAAAAAATTGCACGTTTTTTTGGCCAAAACGTAAGCTTTGGGTCCCTCTAAGAAGATTAAGAACGGAAGTGGGACGAAAAACGGCCGTTAAGTGGGTGAAAATCTCGTGGGCCAGTCAACCCATTGGCCACTCCGCCCACGTCCTATAACAGTTTCCCTGAATTCGTGGTGAGATGAGCGATGGTTTCCGATCAAAAGCCCTGTTCTTCCCTTCATTCTCAACGTCTCACTTTATTCAGGTCAGCTCGGACAAATAGGTTGAAAAAAAATGGAGTTACAAGCCTCGGACAACTCGTCCACATTGCTTCCTAGCTGAACTTTTAAGGGCCATAACTCCGTTTCCAGGGGGTCTTGTACGATTCCAGGGACATCATCGGAATTAGCATGGGACCTTTCTCAAGACAGGCAAAAAAAAACAGAAAAACGACTTTTATCGTGAACACTGCCTTTAAGTTGACAGTAGATAGTCCAACTCCAACGTGGTGCTTTAGTTTCTGTTCCAGAGTTTCGACAGATTCTGGTGTAGCTAAAAGAAGCAGGAAGCACTTGTGCAACACAGAAGCATTTGTGCGACACACGTGGGCAGGGACTCTGAGACAGTATGCCGCGGCAGTGCCAGGAAGGTAGCGCTACCCTCGACTGTGCCGCGATTGTTTCATGGTAGTTCCGCAGCAGCACCGTGATGATTACTGTGCCGTGGAGAATCTGTTGCAGTGTCTTGAGGGTCGACAACGCCGCGACATTGACGTGACAGTACCGCTGCAGTTTTGTGCCAGAACCGCACGGGCTACGAGAGGATGCATTAGCGATCCCGCGTCGACTGCGATGCACTGTTCTGTGTGGTAGAACGAGATGTTTGCCAGTTCAATAGCCCAAGATTGAGGGACATCCCGTATCTCCTAGTTCTAAATAACGGGTGTACACTCTGTCCCTATCACGCAGAGGACTTAAGCACCGCAGGTGTGTATTTTTGTTCGTAGGCCCACCCAGTTGTATTATGACTCATTTCATATGAGTTACTCGCAATCGGTCATATTTTTGTCAGAGCGCGGTCACCAACCGCGGAGCCGCAGCGCCACTACTGCAGAGCCGCGGTGGCACTACCGCGGAGCCGCGGTGGCACTACCGCGGAGCCGCGGTGGCACTACCGCGGAGCCGCAGCGGCACTAACGCAGAGCCACAGCGGCACTATAGCGGAGCCGCAGCGGCACTATAGTGGGGCCGCCACGACATTGCCGCTGCGACTCCGCGATAGTGCCGCTTCGGTGCCTGTAGGAAGCCGCTCTTTATCGCGAAGCCGCAGTGGCGATTTTTTTATTCCCATGAGGTCCCACATGTCTTGTTTTTGTTCATGTTATGCTTTGAAATGGAACCAGTCCCTAGAACTGGAATTATTAGAATGTTGACTTAAGTATTGAAAAAAAAGGAAAAAAAAAGTAGCGCATGTGAATAACTTTTGGGTCAATCTATAGAATGAGGTTTTTGCCGTTTGCCGATTGCCGATTGCCGTTTGCAGGCCGTTTTTGGGATTTTCTTGCCGATTGCCGTTTGCCAAAATCTAAAAATCGTTTGCCGCACATCCCTGGTCACGATACACCTGCAATAACTCCCTCTACTATGTCAGCCCTCATCAATACCTTGAAGAACTCCAGGACTGAGGGACCCGACGGCATCCCAGCTATCCATCTGAAGCATCTGCCAGACCAATTCCTCGAGTTACTAAGTGATCTTGTCTACTCGTCGTTTAGTACTGGTGTAATTCCCGCGAGGTGGAAGCAAGCCATCGTCCTACCGATCCCGCAGCCATGAATGCCTGAGGACAAGGCAACCTCTCATAGACCCATATTCCTTTTGTCCCCTATTGCTAAGTTAGCGGAGAAGATCATCTGTCCGCATCTCCAAACTGCACTCCTACATAATGTGCATCAACACGGCTTCAAGAAGGCTCACTCTACTATTACCGCACTCACGTCGATCACGGAACACATAATTTCCGGCTTTAATAGCAAAGCTCTCGCTGGTAGAAGCCTGGTCGTCACAGTTGATCTGACAGCCGCTTTTGAATATGTCAGCACTTCCTTGCTGTCTAAGTCGATTCTGAAGTGTGATATGCCCGACTGGTGTAAACGATGGACCGACAACTTTGTAAAAAACAGCTCTACACGTATGAAGTTCGACTGACAATTGTCGAAGTCTGTTCCCTTGAAGGCAGGGTTCCCCAAAGCGGAGTATTGTAACCAAGCCTATTCTCTCTGTATCTGTCTGATATTCTGAAGCCATCGCCTAACATCCACTTATGTCTGTATGCGGATGACATCACTATTGTGTGTCCTGACCCTGTTATTGGCCGTGCCACTGAGAAGATGAACAAATACCTTAGCTGTCTGGCCAAATTCCTGGAATCAAAACAGTTGAAAGTCTTTCCTACAAAGTCCAGCGTTACGCATTGCACTACTGCTACGGCTGAACACAAACTGCATCACCAGGTTCTCTGGGAAGGGAATCTGCCGCCCCTATCTGAACACCCTCGTCTGCTCGGTGTATCCCTGGACCCTTCATTGCGATTCCATGTAAACTCACGTATTCGAGCTGCTGCGGCCAATGCGCGTAACAATATACTCCGCGCTCTAGCTGGCACTACATGGGGTAGCTCAAAGGAAGTCTTGCACGTCACGTACAAGGCGATGATACAGCCCGCACTGGAATATGGAGCTCCAGTCTGGTCAAGGCACTCGACCGAAACGTCCTGGAACAAATTTCAGCGAACACAAAACGCTGCTCTACGTGTCATCACTGAATGCCCCAAGTCCACTCCTGTATCCCACCTACATCAAGAGTGTGCACTACTTCCTGTAAAGCAGCATTGCCATCTGCAGACACTACAGTTCCATATTGGCATAGTCAGGATTGTCACTCACCCCAACTATCACTTGCTATCATCCAACCCCCTCGTCCCCGCAACATCCGTGCACCGTTCTATGCTGCTGTCCCTGTCAATGACCGTCAACATTGGGCGACCTCAGAGCTCAACCGGAATTGGCTCCCGCAGACGGAGCACAGCAGATTCGTCAATTAATACCTCTCCTGTGCCCCTCCCAATTCTATACTCGACGGTGTACCGCCCAAGGTCGATGGTAGTGAGATGAATCTACCAAGACGCTCCCGAGTAATTTTGGCAGGTCTGCGCTGTGAACATTCCTCATTCCTTGAGGCCTATGTCCATAGGATCGATCCATCGGTCCCCGACGTATGTCCTGACTGCCACGGCACAGGACTGTCATTGCATTTATTTTCATGCCCAGCTCGACCAACTTCACTGACAGCTCTGGAGATGTGGAAAAAGCCGTGCGATGTGGCCGCCTTCCTGCGCCTATAAGAAGATGCTCGTTGTGGCCGATAAGAAGAAGAAGCATAAAAGTCGGCCCGGCCATAGTGTCAGAGTGTTTCGCAACCCTCCTCTTCCATGTCTTTCACGTTTATTGATTGGGGTCTTATAGTTGTTCAAAGACCTTAATACAAATGTGGCTTTCGCACACCTTTCTCGAGTGTTCGTTACGTAATATGTGTCCACCACACAAACACCAGAAATCGTCCACAGTTTCAACAAATTATACGTTCACTCGAATTTCCCTTTCAGAGTCCCTGAATATGAGTGCCACATGTCTAACTGCAATTTTCGGGACAAGAATATGTCCATAGACCGCGGCAAAACTTAAAATGCGGTTCGCGACCAGAGTTGTGCTGCAAAGGGTTTGGAGAAATCGGACAATGACAATTGACAATATCTGGCCAAAAAAGGCGGATAAATGACAACCTGCAAAAGGCCTCGCATTTTCTATTCTTTTTGCAGAGAATATCTCTGACGGCACGCGCATAAAATCGTTTTCAAATCTAGTGGCGAGAAGAAGCCCGAAGGGTCCGCGACTTTAAGCGAGTGAATCGTCTTGAAGGCGACTTCCGCAGTAATCATTCCTCACTTAATGAAGTGATTGTACGAAACAGCTCGAAACGTTAATTTCGGAGCAAAGGTTGTCAACTTGGAAACGTGTTAGTCTTGAGTCCTTGGATCTCCTATTGAAAGAAGTTGTTGTAGATCAAAAACGCCCCCGCAAAATGTTCGTAGTAGCTAGCTATCTCCCTATCAAAAATCGGTCAATTATCGAATTTGCTGGAAGTCGATGCGTAATACACAGATCGATGACGCATTCTCCAGCGCGCTTGGCCACATAGTTTTTCCTCCGAATTCTTCAAAAATTTCAATGCTGACGAGAGTGTTGATACCGTGAAACTAATCGAGTTCGTTTTTGGTTTACGTCAATTAGCTCTGGTATTTTTTTTGATAAAGGGTACAAGGAGTTTGGCAAATATACGTTTTCAGACAGCCTTTTGTACAAGCTAACCCTCGGAGCAGACCTTTTCTTTCAGATAGGGTTTGAGGGAACAAATGTCGAAGCCGACAACCTCTCAAACCTCTGGGCCACTAGCAATCGTCCCGGAAGGAGTAAGCGACCGGCTGTCACTGCTGAATGGCTGTGTCAGTCTCTAATTGACGCTAAATTTAGTGTGCCGGCATGGCGATGCACAGGCGGTGCAATAGTTCATGACCGTTCTGCAATAGTGCATGACCCTTCTTGCCAGCCACCTAGCAGCGGTGCGCGTTAATTGGTAAGATAACTGACTGCTACGAATGGGTGGTGAGTTCGCTCGCCGCTGCCGAGGGCGATGAAATAGCGCGCGAAGTGGAGAGAGGAAGTCTCTATAGCGATGTCATGGGATCGTGCTCAACGAAAAAATTGGAGCACTGCGAATCCCCTTGCAAACAACCTTTACACAGTCCACTTATCACTCTAGCATGTCCTGGTGGCCATTTCATGATCGCGATTTCATGACTGCTCGGAGTTGAAATTTACAGAGCTTGAAAGAAGTAAATCAGAAATGCGCCTATCCGGTCAACTGTCGACTAAACTCAACATAATTCAAAGAACTCTATTTCCAAAGGATAGTCAAAAAGTAAGGAAACCGTACCCTGTCAGGAAGCACGATGGGAGAGTGACGCCATACGCCATAAAACGATTGGTTTGAGCAGAACGGTGATGGTGCCGCTTCCTCTCGACTTTAGAATGCGAGTCTGAGGTAAGGCTTGAGTTCTACGGCTATACATACAGTTCACCTCCGCACTGCCGTTCAGTTCGCAAGGTGAACGCTGATTGCGAAATTGTGCTGCGGCATCACCCGGGCACCAAAGGCAAAAACCGCCTGGGTGATCCCACATCCCTGTCTGAGGATACTCGCAACCGCGCCGCAGCACGCTTTCGCTTACAGCGCGCACTTTGCGGACCGAACGGCAGTGCGGAAGTGAGCTGTAGGCGTTCCCTCTTCCGGTTGATTTTCGGATCGTTCGCCTGGATCCAAAATGCCTTCAGGGTCTTTCTCGCGTGTATGTCAGTATCTCACCCTATAATCTGGGCCTTCAATTTATAGCTGTCTCCGTGGTGGGTACTAACAGGATGACACCCCAGAACTTTTGATGTCCGCAGCTTATCTTTACCGTCCTGATGCTCCCTCACTCTAAAATGTAGCGACCATAATATCTCTCCTATGTATTGCTCGCCACATATTTGGCACGAGATCATGAAGACCACACCGCATGCAGTGCAATCTCCCTCTCTACCTGTGTCGACATGTGTTTTCAGGTTGGAAAAATATTTTCTCGGTACTTCAGCCTAATTTATTTTACGAAAGACCAGTTTTTTGCCTATAACTCTTTGAGCGCAGGAGACGAAGTTCTGGTGAAGACTTGAAATTTCCGTAAAATTCTGCATCGACTGATTTATTGGGTTCCTATATTTACTAGCTCCATAACCCAGCCAGGTTGGTGGAGCCGAGCCCCATTTTTGACTGCGGTAGAACTCTGCGTATCTCATTCACACCATAGAGGCTAGAGCACCCTATAAAGAGTACTATGGAGCTCGTCTCCACAGACCTGGTTGGCTTGTGGAGCCACTAAAGATAGCAATCCAATACCTCGTTCGATGCAGAATTTCACAGAGATTCCGAAAAAGAACCTTCATCACTACAATATCTCTAACGTTGAAAAGTTTTAAGCGAAAAGCTGGTTGAATTAGGCCGAAGCATCGAGAAATTATTTTTTTAAACAGAAAACACTAGTCGACGCAGAATTTTATGCAGATTTTGGAAACAACCCTTTTCGAAGTCCGCCCTTGAAGGTTAGAGAGTAGTGAACGAAAAATCGATAGCATAAGGCTGGAAAATTCATAAACTGAAATCGGCTGGAAGATTGGAAGATTTCGAACCTGAAAACGCTGTTAAATGAAGATTTTTGTGAGAACTTCGAAACCAACCTATACAAACTCTTGCTCATTTCAAGTGAACTCCTGTTCTCGATTATCTGAGCGCGGAGCGGTGGCTTTTTCGAAAAAAACCTCCCTATGACTAGTCATATTTGACCGAGGCTCACCGATATAAATCACTTGCACGAATGTCTGGTCACACTGATTCTTTTCCAAGGTTTTTTTTACGTTACCGGTTTTCTCAGCGGTGGAGGTTTCCTCCTTGACCTGCCCAGAGGTGAAGGTTGGTGAAGTACCCGGCTCCACCCAACGAAGCTATGCATAAGACCCAAGTAACGTAGTTATCTCAACGAATTTTTTAAGAGTGTCTGCTTCCTTGGAGGGAGACTGGATGCAAATTAGGTTTACATTAAGAAACCTAGTTTTTTTCTCATTCGAATCCACTTGTATGTCAGAGGCAGGGTCATGCACCAAGCTACCACCGGCCCCTCGGGATTGCGTTCCCCTCTCCTACAACTAAGACGTTGGCTTGACCTGTGCATCCCGGGCGAATGACTCGACATGCTCACTTCTATTTCATTTTCTGTAGCTTTTGGCAACTTTTAGTGAATTGGATAGTGGAAAAATAATTTATAGTGAGCGGAAAGGACGCGTCAATCCTTCTAACGCGCGGTCTGGCTTATAATTTAATAGAGCTCCTGCCAAATCTAAGAATTTCACAGTATTTGCGTAACTTAGTTAACCGACAAATCTATTTGCAACAATTTCAGAATTTTTGAAAGAATTCGTGGACCGTCAAATCCATACGAAAATTTTCGCAAAATTCTAAGCAATGCCAAATGCTTGACCTTTTCGGCGGGGCCTATTTTGGAAATTTCTAAAAATTTGCTCTATTATACCTCCGTGTTCCTTCCTTGCAGCTATTACACAACCTGTCAAAAGGCGGAATGACATAACTACGACGTGGGCCAGAGAACACATGATTTCTCTAGGTAAAGGACCTGAGGTGTTGTAGACTGGTCGACTTATTGAGCTGGACAACCTCACATCAACGCAATACCTATATGAGTATACTTTAGTTAACCAGCTGTACCACTAACCGCTCAAACGTGTCCTGAAAACGTCTGCTCGATTCAGCAGGAGCATCAGCGTTTACGAATAGACCTCTATCAGCGACAAACAGTAAAATAGTAGCAGACAAAATCATCACTCTCAGATTGGAGCGTGGACCAGCAAAACAGAACTCCGCACTCCGTTTGTCGTTACCGTTCAATAGCCCAGGCGTTTATTGAAGGCGCTGCCGCGGCAGGAGAAAGAGACTTATCGTCGGCCCGCATCTGGAAGAGACTTCGCGTTCACTGTTGAAGGTTGGCGCGAACTCGGCGCCATATGCTATAAAATAGGTGCACCGAGTTTGCACCAACCTTCAACAGTGAACGCGAAGTCTCTTTCGGATGCACGCCAACGTTATGTGGTGGAGGACATAAGGTGAATACCCTAAAACCCCATTCTATAGCCACAGTTTTTTTTCTCTTACAGTTACCTATGTGTATATGTATGTCTTTAATCCTAATGCCGGTTCATTTCACACTCACTGTTCGCTAAACTTTTCATATCATTTCGTAACCGATGAATAATTATTATTTAAAAAAATATCGTTATGACTCATGTACCGCTAAAACTCTACACTAACAATAAGCGTAGCTTCAGAGACCTCTTGTGGTCGCGGGGTCAGTGCAGTGTCGCACCACTGGAACTTGCTAACACAAGCATTTTACATCACGATTTCGTGGCTGTTGCACGACGTGCCTTGGACTGCACGAAGGCAAGCAATTTCTGTGCCCCGCCTTGTTCAGGAAAACGTACAGAAAAGGTTGGCTCCGGGACTAGAAAACTGCAGGCTACTCCTTCCCAGATTCTGCAGTGTATGCAGCTTATTTTGGTGACAGTATCAACTGAGCCGACTTTCTCCGGATAATCCTGACGTTTATCCGTATCCCAGAGAGATGTGCTGTGCAGATGTCACAAGGTTCTCTCAGTCTGTTTGTTTGGGGTGGTTATACTTTAGTTACTGAGTGGTTTCCATTTTCATAGAATATTATTTTCTACGCACCGTGACTAACTTTTTTGAACAGGTGCGCATACCCTCAGCGCACTGTTTGAAGTTTTCTGTTGTTCAGGTGATCGACATGATTTTCGCTTTGCTGCCGGTAATATCCAGCGTGTTCTACGTGGTAATTATCTTGAAAATGCGCTCACGGTTGAAGTCAACAACCAGGAATGCTTTTGACGTTTCGCCGTCGAAGGCCGAAATATCGATACTGAAACAAGGATTCTTGATTCTTCTCTGTTTCTCGGTAATTTATGTTATACTGACAATTTAAGCCCTATGGTAACTTCGAGCAGATTGATGTACAATCAGTGAAAGGTATATTTGGCCTGAGATGAGGCATTGCCTCGAAGTACGCGCTGAAAACCACTCACCATTTTTTTCGGTTCGAATGATTTTCTGAGCCCACCTAAGAACGTATTGAGAGTCAGTTCGGTTGAAAACGCTGTATTGTGAAGATAAATGAGGTCGAATGTCTAAAATTGCGCCAAAAGAGACCGGCCGTCCGTCAGTCATCTGGCACAATTTGCTGTCAGCCATCGTATAACTAACTGATCAACAATTGATACAAATGTACAGTGCCAATGAAGGGGAGTTGATCGAATATATTATAAAATAACATGAAGTATGACTTTTCTACACACATCTGTCAACCTTTCTTTCCCATAAATCACCTGAGAGAAAAATCATTTGATCGTGAGATCGTTGGTCACAACAGCGATCTCTATCAATCGACTCTTCCTTTAGCAAAAGTCGATTGAGATAATTTCGGTCCGAAAAAGGAGTTTTCAGTGATTTTTTGGCAGTTTCTTCAGCGTAGCTGTTATATAGAGTGTTAGAGCTCTCACTATATATAGAAAACTCAAAAACGGAAACCAACTGGACAACTGCTAAAAGACGTGAGCTGGACCATCGATTGGATGGCTGATAAATAATTTTTTAACTACCTCCTGGCCGTTTTTCGCGGTACTTCCGTCCTTACTCTTCTAAAAGGGAACCAGGGCTTACGTTTCTGCTGAAATAACTGTAACTTTAAACTTTAAACTGCCTTTAAAGTGATAAATCGACTAATCTATACAACTTGAATAAATCGTTGTTCATGGGTAAAAGTCGAGATTCTTGTTGGGCCGTAACATTTTTTTCCGGAATTGAAAATATCCTGCTGTCAGGAAACGAAAAGAAGAGTGCTGATTTCGAGTAATGGATGTACAGCTCTCATTCATAGTACTCATCTAATAGAAGTGCGTCTGAAAATGAAAAAAGTAGCCTTAATTCGAAGTAAACCTCCTATTGAAACACACACATTAGAAACGTTTATCATTGACTCCTGCATTTTAGCCGTAATTTAACGGTGAGTAATTGATTTCACATTCATATTTTCACTGGTTCTCCGTAAAAGCAATAACCAAACGCCAAGTCACGACTGATCCAGAAAAAACTTATATGGAAACTAATTTAAAGGACTCGTGATCAAACCACTCAATTTCTAACTGTTTTGCTTTGGTACAAAAGGGTTATGAATTGTACGAGAATTGAAGGAATCTCGTTGGAAAAAGTGAGGGACTTCACTGGTATGATTTGGCTCGCGATTCATTTCGGAGGGAATGCCGAAAAATTTGATTAATTGATGTACCATTGATTGGGTGGCTCACTAGTTAACTGAACAGCGAGATTTAAGTGTAGCAACCAAATCACGCCCGTCTTTCTTCACATCAGGCTAATGCTCACAGCTCAAGTTTGCAGAGATAAGAATCACATTTTGGCTTACAACAAAAAATTCAGGCACAGAGGTTCTCGAAGCTGCTAAATTTTTCTCATGGCTTAGTGTTCGCTACCGAATATTTATCAATCGCGTTTGCATGAGAAGCATTACTCAATGAAAGTGAAAATAACACTCCATTGAGTAAGAGAATTGTAGCCTCACGAGTTTCACATTCCTCTGCGTTTCATGTCTATAGGCACACCTATGAATTCCATGATTTTGGGTTTCGCTCTAACTCAAATGTTCGGCAAGGGTCACCTATGAAATCAGCGTCCTCAAAAAGCTCTATGAAGAACCGGAGACGCGAATACAGATTTGGTACGATTTTTGAGAGCTCGAAGATTGAAAAACACCCGTTTCAAAACTATAGGTCCACTAATTGTAATCAAAGTTTTCATACGACAACCAACCATAATCAGCTATCTAGTAGCTTGTATGTCCTCCTTGATTAGGAATAAATTCAACCTTTCGCTTCGGCATGCTCTGGACCAGATGCTTGATCCGTGATGATCCGTGACCAAAAATCTGGTCCAGAGCATGCCGAAGCGATTGCACGGGCGTGATTTGGTTTTCCAACGCTTCACTCAATTTTCCCAGATAATAAACAAGTGTACAGCCAAATCAAGGGTACATCATTACATTGAATTTTTAGCTTTCCTTCGAGATGAATCGCACTCAAAATCAAACGCGTGAAGTATTTTACTTCTTTTAACGAGATTCCCATATTTCTCCTATGCCAAATCATAACCTTTTTGTAGCGTAGCAAGACAGAAATTTCACTTAATTTTAAGCAAACGCTCCCTTTCTCGGAAACAGAGAGAAATTACAACCCCGTGCACGTTCCGCGATTTAAGAAATACAATGATGCTAATGTCACATTTTGTGATTAGTCTATAACATAGATATTCAAAGATAAAGTGTTATATGGTTTCCGTTTTCGATTAAGTCTGACGTATACACGAGGCGGCTGGCCGTGCCGCGTTGGCGGCCTCTTCGGAGAATGGGGTTTTGATTCGCGCGGAGTTATCTACCGTCGCAGTCTCGTCCATTCATCAGGCTAAAATTATTAGGCGAACTCTACGTTCAACTTCCAAAGCTAATGACCCAAAATCATCAATAATCACAGCGCATTGCCGCATTTCGTGCAATAGGCGCACGCATCAATATTGTTGATAGGCTTCGATTGATAATGTGTTATAAGCACATTTCCCAAACCAATGGGCCCAACCCCATCAACAATCACCATTATTTCTTGCATATTGTGCAATTTCTATTACAATCGAAACTATTGATTGACATTAAAATTCCTTCACACAAACGTACGCATATACAAACACTCATACTATTGTTCTCCGAGCCAAATTCCGGTCCGCGATTGCGGACTACGGCTGTTGCATCATGCGACACGTTATAATCGTGCTGGAAGAATGGTTAATCGTGCCGAGACTAAGTGGCCCCAGCACGATTATCACGTGTCGCGTGAGGAAATAGCCTTAGTCGCAAACGCAAACCGGAATTTGGTCCCGAGAACGACAGTACACTTACACACACAAACACACTTTTCAAATTCCACAGTTTCTTTAGTATAACAATGCAAACTCTTCTGACTCTTGTAACCCTAACTGCTCCACATTATGTCATGGCGGGGTAATTTTTTACTCCGCACGCACCACAACATGCTTGAATTACATAGAGTTTACCGCAATGCTAAAAGGACATGGTGCGGTTAGCGGTCACACACTAAAACTACGGTGGAAGACGCCAGATTTCATTATTGATCGACAGCACAGCTGATGTTCTGGGTGAGTTACGGTTTTCCTTTTTTTCATGTTAATTTCGTCATTATTTTTGTTTCTGACTGTTTAAATATTGCTAATAGGGGCTAGTGTGGTTCTATGGGCTAAATTCCGGTCCGCAATCGCGTCTCGACACACTTTGCGGCCGCGCGCGCTCGAGTCGGTCGTGTTTTCAGCGCCGAAGCCGACTCGATATGGCTTTTTTATACGGTTTTCTCCAACTTTTTTTAGTTTCCAGTTTCCGAAACCCACCTAGAATCAACAGATTAGCGGCTGCGGCGCTGAATTTTTTTCCGACTCTGTAGCGTGTGGCCGCAATGCGTGTCGAGACGCAAATGCGGACCGGAATTCGGTTCAGAGAAGCACAGTACCCTTAGTGAGTGAGGAAATTTAGCCGTTTGTCAGGGCTACAAAGTGTTTTTTCCCCAAAATTCTGTTTTGAAATCGAAAAAAAAAGGCAAGTTCCTCTCATACTAAGAAAAGCCCCTTATCGTAATATTATGAATGAGAAACAAGAATAATGCCGAAGTAAACAAAAAAAAACCGTATCTCACCCAGAAAATCAGCTGTGCTTTCGATCGATAATGTAATCTGGCGTCTTGCACCGTCGTTTTAGTGGGTGACCGCAACCGCACCATGTCCTTTTAACATTGCGGTAAACTGTGAAACAAGCGTGCACACGCCACTTGGCGGCGCCCTTGTAGGTGTGTCTGATGTGGCATTGATCTTTTAACGAATGCCGTAATAAAAGATTACTCGGAAAAAAAAAGGAAAGAATCAGAAACGTTTCATATATATATATATATATATATATATATATATATATATATATATATATATATATATATATATATATATATATATATATATATATATATATATATATATATATATATATATATATATATATATATATATATATATATATATATATATATATATATATATATATATATATATATATATATATATATATATATATATATATATATATATATATATATATATATATATATATATATATATGACATTACATACATGGCATATTGGCTACATACATGATACATATATTATATATGACTCTGAGCAATGGCTGGCTCGCCCGACGCGGCCCCGCTAATCTTCACCGAGGTGTGCCGTCCTAGTAGTCAGCCGTGTCCATTTTTCACGGTCTTCAGCCACAATTTGAACACATTCCATCCAGCTGTCACTATTCCATTTCTGCGAAACATCGCGCCTGAACTGTCTTTCGATGCCGAGTGACTTTAAATCCTCTTTAACCACATCCGTCCAGAACTTCGCCTACGCCCAGGTGGCCGTTTTCCAGACAGGAAACGCTTCCATTGCTGCTTGAGATGGCGTTAGAGATGCTGGCACCTCCCTCGTGTCAAGCGTTGATGTACTGCGTCGATTTCCTTGTAAAGGTCTTCGTTCCAGCATGACGCGGCCAGAAATATCAAGCAAACGCCTTAAAGCTTCCTTCCGTGCAATCCAACAACCTTCCATCTGCGTTTTCGGCGCTGCCCACGTCTCCGATCCGTACATCATGATAGGGCGAATAGCGGATAGGTAGACGCGCAACTGGACTTCCGCGATGGTGGTAGACCACAAACACTTTGGTTAGAGAACGAATGCAGACGTAGCTTCTGCACATCGTTGTCGAACATCCGCTGCATCACTGCCATCGTTCTTCAGCAAACAGCCCAAATAACAGAAATCCTCCACCAGTTCGATACGTTGTCCGTCCACACAAACTCCAGTTGAAGGCCTCTGAGAGACCCACATCTGCTTGCATTTGTCGGACGAAGACGAAGTCCATAGGCTGCGGCATTACTGAAACAGGTTCACAATCCTTTGCAGTTTTGCGGTGTTTTCAGCGAATAACACAATGTCGTCGGCGTACTCCAGGTCGATAAGGAGCGAAACTTGATGGTGTTAGATCACATCCGCAGAAAATTGCAGCTCTGCAGCGATGTCTACACCCGCGAAGCTGAAGAAAGGCTTGTTTACTCCTGTTTTCTCGAAAGCTGACGTAAATCCGACGGGTGTACGAACTGCCGCCGTTGTTCCTTGTTCATGTCCTGATCACCAACATATTCAGACTCCATCTGCTCGCAGAGCATTGCTAATCGATCACGATGAACGCGGCTCAAAGTCCAAAAGCTAGCTGTAATGGCTTCGAAAACCGCTGCCACGATTCAATTACTCTTCACTGGCGATTTGAACACTTCTGTCGATGATAAGTCGATCTTCCCAGGTCGAAAAACCGGCTTGTTTTCATCTCTGGTCGTTCCCTTCACGATGTTTGATAAGTCGCTCGAGATTAATGATACGTTCCTAAAACCTTGTTCATGACCATGACGAAGCATGAGATTCCTCTGTAGTTCTTGGATCCGTATTACGGATAGCTTCTTGTGAAGAGGTACGATGATCGCATGTCTCCACGAATCAGGTATCCTTTCGCTCATCCATATGGGCACACCCGGATGGTGTTGGTCATTCACGAATCCCAGACGGAGGAAGAGCTTTCAGCATTTTCCAGCCAGTAGTGATGTTGTCATCTCCACCTGCCTTTCCATTCTTCATTTTTGAGGACACAAATCCAAAACTTCAGACTCAGTCGGCGGTTTCCTCACTGACATCGTAAATGTGCTCTCTGAACATGCGGGAGCTCAAGCTACTGATGGCGCTGGACGATTCAGCAGTGAACTGGAAGTAAATCCTTCCATATTGGGCAGCGTCGCATCACCAACTGCAACGCTCCATTGTAGTGAGATGTTCAAGACAGGAGAACATCTCTTCACATCTTCCCGCTATACTGTCGCAGCAAACGTGGGAGCTTTCTTCGGAGTTCTTCTCCTCCCAAGCCTTCTCGAGACTCCCTTAGCTCTACACGTCCACTCTCGTTCGCGGTCACTTTGAAGCTGCCGGCGCAACTTCCTGTCAGACGCTTCTCCTCCCACGAAGTTTCCTGCAGTTCTGAGAGCATGTACTCTGTTGTAGGCAGATGTTGTTTCTTCTGACAAGGACGTAAGGCGAAACTTCTTCTTAGGCTGTACAACCGGGAGTGCCTCTTTCGAAGCGTCCTGGATGCACTCTGACAGAGGAACGAATCAGGGCATATTCAGAGGAGCTCAGGATATTTGCCATAATCCCTACACATTCGTATCTCTATACTACAATGTGAAAACTCCCGTCAGTATTGACGAGTTCACGATTCTTCAAATTTCGCGTCCAAAGTCTGAACTTAGGTCACTTTTCAGCAGTTCACAGCTACCCTTGAAGAATGACGTTTCGCACAAAATTTGGCAGAAGAACTCTTTTCTTATGGTATCTGAATATCATTGTTTAGGCGTTTTTGTGAGCGAGCACGAATTTCGTCGATTTAATTTTAATGACACCCGTCTGTCATCAGTGAGCCCAGATCGGGCCCCGAGCTCCGAACTCCATCGACGAAAAAATCGAGATTCTTCGCATCCACGTTTAAGATTCTATTCTACGACTATTAAGAGACTTAGCTCATTGGTATTCTATGTGCAACCTTTCCGCTTCAATATCACGATATGAAACCTTTTTGAACCAGTATAATCTGAGGCAAAGAATTATTAGCGTGAGGAGCTGGGTTCGGCTCCTATTTTTTCTTATCACCACCTAATGATTCTCGTCCATAATGTGAGGTTCAATAGCAACCCTTCTTTTCTTTCGTATGTGACAAGAGCATTGATTGAGCTTGAACGCAGAATGTTTGACGTTGGTGTAAATATTGAACTTTTGATATAATATTATTTTGCAAAACCGGAGTTTAATCAATTTCTGTAAAAATCTTCCATGGATTTCAGAAACTTTCACTGACACGCGGAAAAACACCTGCTGCCGTGCCACAGCCCCTTTCCTCATATAAATTTACATACGTCCAAATATTAAAAAAACGCCACTAATGTGAGCGTGGAGCAGTTTTTGAAAAAACCTTTCTCACCCATTCTTTGATAAATCTGCCTCAAATAACTCATAGCGTGGAAATATGAGCTCTCATCCGAAATCAGGGTTATAATCGCTGCACTGCCCATCAATTGTTTTAAATAGGTGCTGAATACCAAAGAATAAAAAACAAGAAAGACGAATTTTTCAAAAAAAAAAATTCTCGTTTTCGTGTTTCTCCTATTCTGATATTTTTTATTAATGCCCACATGAACTTTTACATAATTAACTCTTCCGAAAAATCTTCTTTAAAGGAGTTATACAGTCGAGGGCCTCATAAAATTTAATTGCGTCCCGCAGAACAATGTTGAGTCAATGATAATTTGGAAATCAGAAACCGAAAATGAGCAAATAACTCACTAGTGGTGTCACATACTTGTCTTGACAGTAAGGATTCATCACCATAAAGGAATACTTTTGTTGGGGGTTTTTGATAGACACTGGATTCCCAAAAAAAAACACCAAATTTCAGATTTTTTAGGAAATTCCCGATCGACAAGAAAATTCTTTGGTAGTTTCGAGGTTGCGTACACAAATTATTTGAATCGACATTATAACATTTCAACCACCACAGGCCTGTCTGTGATCAAAATTAATCTCAATCAACCAGCGCAGCGCTCAATTGCAACTTTCGTCTAGAGTACTTTTCTTCTCAGCTCGGTGTTTTTTGAAAAAATATTTTATTTTTGTAGTACCGAATATTCTGCACCACTTACTATTATATCTGACGATATAATGTTGTTTTGGAAATGTTTATGAGCATCTGAAGACTCGCCATTCTTCCAGTTCAATTTTTTTCGAAAAAATTCAAACAAGTCGAAATTTCTCCAGACTTCTTTAGTGGAATCATAGGGCTGCTTCAAGTATGCCATTGAAGCATAATCAGCCGAGTAAGTCGTTTAACGCGTTAAACAGTTCCTAAGTTGGGCGCCGCACAAAAACGGCGGCGGCGGCCGCCCGCCGCCGCCTTTTCACCCTTGGCAGCCGACCGCACTGTATATCGCGAAAGTATTCCATACATTGCATGAAGGTGTCGCCGTCCGGCACACTAAGGCCTCTTGTCCATAACACCTTAGGATCCGTACCTAGGGAGTCATGGAGTCTTTGGCCACAAGCCACAATTTCGCCACCCTGAACTGTCGATCGCTGTCGAGTGATATCCAAAAAACTGCGCTATCCAGACTTCTGAGCTATTTCCATGCACCGTTTGCTGCTTTGCAGGAAACCCGCCTCAAGGATAGACCGATCATCAGCGTCGGAGGGTACACCATCTACTGCGGTAACGCTGACGATAGGAGAGTGGGAGGCTGCGCAATAGCTGTAAGGAAGGATTTCAATGGTATGGTCAAGGAGCTTGGCTCAACGTCGTGCCGGAATGCATTCGTACGACTGCGGGATCACAGAGGATTCAGTCTGTGGATAGTGAGTGCTCATGCGCTCACTGAAACCGCCGAAGACAATTCGAAGGATGCGTTTTATGAGGAACTCAACACGTTGCTGGCCAGGGTACCTTGTCAACATGCTGATTGTCGTAGGGATTGACGCAAACGCGAAGATGGGACTTGATCAGGAATCCGAAGTACTCGGTAAATGGTTCTACCCAGTGGAGCAAACATCGGACAATGGCTACCGCCTTCTCGACTTTTGTGAAAGCAGTGGTCTGATTATTGCATCGACATTCAAGAGGAATCAACGCCGCCATCAGCTTACGTGGCAGGGACCAACCCAGCTATCTCCAGAAGAGCTGCGGAAGCGGAAGATGACAACTTTGAAACTACAGCTTGACTATGTCCTGACGAGGAATATTCCAGTATAGGACATTCAAAGATAGATGTCGCATTCGATTCGGATCACCGTCCTGTTCTGTTGAACTTCACTGCGAGGATTCATAAGAGAGAGCGAGGGGCTCAGCCTCTCCAGAGGATTGACATGACAAGTCTCAGAGATGAAGAGTGCAGAAGGAATTTTCGACAACGCGTTTCTATTTACATCGGAGTACGGACTAAGAAAAAACTTTGCGACGCGGATTCTTTTGTCAAGTGCATCCAGGACGCTTCGAAAGAGGCACTCCCGGTTGTACAGCATAAGAAGAAGTTCGCCTACGTCTCAGAAGAAACAACATCTACCTACAACAGAGTATGTGCTCTCCGAACTGCAGGAAACTCTGTGGAGGAGAAGCGTCTGAGGAGGAAGTTGCGTCGGCAGCTTCAAAGTGACCGCGAACGAGAGTGGACGTGTAGAGCTAAGGAGTTCGAGAAGGCTTGGGAGGAGAAGAATCCGAAGAAAGCCTACACGTTGCTGCGACAGTATAGCGGGAAGTTAGAGAGATGTTCTCCTGTCTTGAACACTACCAATGGAGTTGCAGTTGGTGATGCGACGCTGCCAATATGGAAGGATTACTTCAGTTCACTACTGAATCGTCCAGCGCCATCAGTACCTGCGCTCCCGCATGTTCAGAGAGCACATTACGATGTCAGTGAGGAACCGCCGACAGAGTCTGAGGTTTTGCATTGTGTCCGGAAAATGAAGAATGGAAAGGCAGGTGGAAATGACAACATCACTGCTGAAATGCTGAAAGCTCTTCCTCCGTCTGGGATTCGTGAAATAACCAATACCATCCGTGCCAAATGGATGAGCGAAAGGATACCCGATTCGTGGAGACATGCGATCATCGTACCTCTTCACAAGAAGCTATCCGTCATGGATCCTAAGAACAGGAATCTCTCTACTTCGTGTCATGTACAAGGTTTTAGAACGTATCATTCTCGAGCGACTCATCAAACATCGTGAAGGAACGACCAGAGATGAGCAAGCCGGTTTTCGACCTGGAAAATCGACCATCGACCAAGTGTTCGTCCTGAAAAGAGTAATTGAATCGTGGCAGCGGTTTTCGAAGCCATACCAGCTTGCCTTTTTGGACTTTGAAGCCGCGTTTGACTCTACTCATCGTGATCGATTGCTCAATGCTCTGCGAGCAGATGCAGTCCCGGAAAAGTATGTTCTGTTAATCGAGGACATGGACAATGGAACTACAGCAGCAGTTCTTACACCTGTCGAATTTACTTCAGCTTTCGAGGTGAAAACAGGAGTAAGGCAAGGAGCCGTTGCAGGACCTTTTTTTTCAACTTCGCCGTTGATGACATCATGCGTAGAGCTGCAGAACAGTTTTCTGCGGATGTGATCCTAACACCATCAGGACTCTCCGTATCGTACTGGTGGACGATTTCTGTTATTTGGGCTGTTTGCTGAAGAACGATGGTAGTTATGCAGCGGATATTCGACAACGATGTGCGAAAGCTACGTCTGCATTTAAGTCTCTAACCAAGTGTTTGTGGTCTACCACCATCGCTAAGGAAGTCAAGTTGCGTGTCTACCTATCCGCTATTCGCCCTATCATGATGTACGGATTGGAGACGTGGGCAGCACCGAAGACGCAGGTGGAAAGGTTGGATTGCGCGGAGAGGAAGCTTTTTAGGCGTTCGCTTGGATATTTCTGGCCGCGTGTATGCCATAACGAAGACCTTTACAGGGAAATCGACGCAGTACACAACGCTTGACACGAGGGAGGTGCCAGCATCTCTTAAAGCCATCTCAAGCAGCAATGGAAAGTAGACTTTGACTGCTCGGGCATATACTAAGAAGAACGCCGGATCGTCTCGTACAACACGCTCTAGGAATGCTTCCAAATCCTGTCTGGAAACAGCCACCTGGGCGTAGGCGAAAGTTCTGAACGGATGTGGTTAAAGAGGATTTGAAGTCACTCGGCATCGAAAGACAGTTCAGGCGCGATGTTTCGTTTTGCAGGAAATGGAATAGTGACAGCTGGATGGAATGTGTTCAAATTGTGGCTGAAGACCGTGAAAATTGGACACGGCTGACTACTAGGACGGCACACTTCGGTGAAAATGCGGAATGACCGCGTCAGGCGAAAGCCAACCTGATTAAGTCTTAAGTCAAGTATGTAAGTATATATATATATATATATATATATATATATATATATATATATATATATATATATATATATATATATATATATATATATATATATATATATATATATATATATATATATATATATATATATATATATATATATATATATATATATATATATATATATATATATATATATATATATATATATATATATATATATATATATATATATATATATATATATATAATGCGCTTTTCCCTTTTCTTGATTTCCAAACTTGATGACGGCTAGAAAGTCAACTGTGTCTTTGATTTCCACTTTCTTGCCGGGCTGTCTCTTTATCATAGTTCACTCTCAAGCAAATGAAGAGAAATACAGGCATGAGGCAACTCGTCTACAAGCGTATTTGAGGCAAGAAACGTCAAGCACTTCACATCTATACTGCAAATAAATTTTTATGATAACCCATTTTCAAGATGCTCTCTATCTTTCAGATTCCTGTCGCTACAGGGCTTGCAAGTGATCTTGCTCTATCGGAATTTATCAAAGCTGACAAAGTGTTAGCTCTGAATATAAACCGTGCATTCTCACATCTGCCTTCAATTGTGTTCCCTATCATTGCTATAATATTTTCAACTATGTTTCGAGAACGACTACGATCAGTATTCCTATTCGATTATCTCAGACGTTCACGGGACGGTTATCCAACACAGACGAACTTCAAGACGAAGAAAAGTCGGGCATGAAAAGCCGGTACTATATATATATATATATATATATATATATATATATATATATATATATATATATATATATATATATATATATATATATATATATATATATATATATATATATATATATATATATATATATATATATATATATATATATATATATATATATATATATATATATATATATATATATATATATATATATATATATATATATATATATCCCTTCTATACTCCATAAAAAGCGGCGTTCTCACTAAGGCTTTGCGAAGAGTTTTCGTGTTGACATGGGTGCATACGAGGTATCTTAAAATGTTGAGCGTCAAATGGAGAACCACTCCAGGGCGCAACAGAAACGACTCATATGACCTAACGACAAGCAGGGCGCTATGTGCAGCAGAGTTGAGATTCGAGTAGATACTGCGTGACCACATATGGTAATATAATTCCCTCGAAGTGTCAGAATTCCAAATCTAATGTGGACACATACTGACTGCTGTTGATGCGCCGCTAAGACAGCAGACAAGCCACGGAACACAGCATTCTCTCAGGGAGGGAGCGGGTCAAGTTCAAACCAACCTAGGCTGGTTGACCCTTTCCCATTTTCAAAGCGGATCACCGCAATAGCACGCCTTCAATACGGTTCGACGTGTGAAAGCGATCCGGATGGATGCTCCTGAATATTATGGTATCCCATCGCACGACGACCGCAGTATGAAAGATATCGTTCTGATTGGAACCGTAATAAAACCATGCTAACTTGCATGGCCAGCACCGTAAAATGATCAAAGAATAACTACTCATGTTGTCATTCCCGCCCTGACATTGAAGGAAATCCTACTCGCTCTAGGAACACGAAGGTTCTCACTACTTTCGTCAAGGCTCTTGGTGAAGAAATCCGACCATCGTGTTGGAGGACGGCCAGTAGTGCGCCTGAGGTTCCGCTGTACCCAATCTGTTAAAGCTCTTGTCCGACGGTTATCCTCGAAACGCATTACGTGTCCGGCCTACCCGATTTTCGGCGACTTAGCACATTCGACCGTGTCCCTGATTCTTGATCGACTGCGTAGCTCGGAACTCCTAACTCCTCTTTTTTTGCATGGAACGTGACACTCCGAGCATAGTCCTCTCGATTGCGCGTGGAGTGACGCCGATAGCACTTTTCCTGCTTACGTAATGCCCAGGTTTCCGAAGCATAAGTTAAAGCCGGAAGAATTGTGGAATCGATCAGGTGGGCAAGGAGCCGGGTATTCTTCGCCTTCATCACGACTTCCTCGACGGTTTTGAAAGCTCCCCAAGCAGCTCGTTTTCTCCTACTAAACTGCGCTACTAGATCGTTCTTCGTGTTGACCTCGCGACCTAGATACACGTAGCTTGAACATTTAGAGATGTTCGTTTCGTTGAGCATGAATGAGGCATCAGAAACGTATCAGTTTTCCATGAACATCGTTTTCCTCAAATTCAGCTTGAGACCGACTTTTCCACACGCGTTGTCGAAGTCGGTCAGCATTCGTTCGGTTTGCCTGTTGGATGGTGTCATGAAAACAATGTCATCAGCGAAGCGAAGATAATTTGACTGCCGACCTTCGACTTTCACTCCCATATCTTGCCATTCCAACTCGCGCATAACGTTTTCAAGAGAGACTCTGAAGGGTTTCGGTGAAATGGTATCACCTTGACGAACTCCTCTCTTCACATTGACGATGCACCCAAATGTGCCCTGTAATTGATAGTTGACTTATTGATCTAGTTAACAAAAAAAGCTGTGACTATCTTACTAGATCGCGTTTACTCAGAGCTCCTGATGAGACGTTCAACGTGGATACGGAGCGGATCCGTGCGTTTCGCCTATGCAGCCAAACTCGCCAGCGACTTCTCTTTCTTTGTGAACTGGGGCAAAAAAAGCACAACGTTGAGCGCGTGTAGAATTTTGGACTCAGAAAACCACTAAAGGGTATGAAAACGGCCTTCTAAAGTGGGTGACTGGTGAGGCCAACAATGGTTGTCCATAACACAATGCGAGCCATTTATGTATAAGGCCATTGTTTTACCAAAAGTTTCGTATCAGGGACCACGGCAGGTTCGGTCAACTGTAACGAATCATGTTGGGACCAGACTAATACACTATCATGACTCAATTAAAGGCATCGTACGCGCTGAAAACCACAAATCGTTTTTTCGGTTCGAACGATTTTCCGGGCCCAACTGAGGAAGTAGGTAGAGTTTGTTCGGTCAAAAATGCCTTATTATGGAGATAAATGAGGTAGAATGTCTCAAATTCTGTCAAAAGAGGCCGGCCCTCCGTCAGTCATCTGACACAATTTGCTGTAAGCCATCATATAAGTAAATGATCAACATTTGAAACAGAATAACTGAGGGGAAGTTGATGGAATATACCATACGACTACGTGAAGATTGACCTTTGTACACACATAGATTAGCCTTTTCTTCTCCACAAATCACTTGAAAGAAATATAAAGTTCATTCGATCGTGAGATCGTTTGTCAAAACAGCGATCTCTAACGATCGACTCTTCCCTCGATTGGGACATTTTCGGTCTGAAAAAGGGCTTTTCGGTGATTTTTTCGCGGTTTTTTCAACGTTGCTGTTTTTTAGGGTACTAGAGCTCTCATTCTATATGGAAAACTCGAAAACGAAATCCATCGTGAACGATGCCTTTAATGGAGGGGGAGCCGCGACGCTGCTATGATAGCTTGATCATGAAAGCCGAGCGGTTGTTTTCGATAAGATATGTACAATGGAAAGTTGGAGAAAGGAGCGCTACGCTTCCGAGCGATAATAGCTTCATCGCGGTTTCCCTGAGATAATAGACAAACCATACAAATGTGCTATCTTACCAACACTTTGGGGAGCCTGTCGCGGTCGCTGGCTCGAGAAGTTTTGCTATGCCGAAAACGTGGACACCGTGCGCTAATCGGTCGCTGTCGCGGCTGTCGCATAGGCCTAGTGCATACTTCGCGCGACGAGCGACGCGACATAATGCTTGTCATAGAGATTGATCGGAAGTCGATATGGCTGATATGCACTGTCGCTGTCGCGCGTCGCGGTAAGTATGCACTAACACATACAGTGCGCTGCGACGTGTGTCAGCGACAGCGACCCGGTCGAACCCAGTATCGTGTCAGGTGTTTGTTGCCTCCCCCCAGCAACAGCGATAGCTGGCCCTATGCAAACGCGCCGTCGCAGTGTTCTGCGAACGCGACAGTTCTGTCGTGGCCTATAACAATGGCCGAAGAAAAAAGTGTTACGCACCGCCCTGCTCTCCAACTAACTTTGCGGTCTTGTTGACCATGTATACAGCTGCTGCAGAATCGTTATTTCAAACGGCATGTTTTGCTACATTCTGCCTTTCTCTATGCACGCAATAAAAAACCGAAACGGGAAACGATTTTGCTGTATTTGTCTCCCTGTTTTACCCTACACACCTTCAGCTTCCTCTTTTCAGATGTCCGCTCCTCCATTAAATGTCAGTTCAAGCCACGAAATCTCATTTGATTTTAAAAGCAGCTTTCGGAAGAAAATACCGTTGTTGAGTTTTCTCAAAAAACCCTATCTGGATGCAGAACATTATGATCTATGCGAAAAAAAAACAAAGGAAAAGTACCTCTTTCGTGCACAATCAGACTGTAATTCACCGTTTTTCGTTGGTCGACCGGCCGACCAAACATGATTAAATGGATAATATGAGGTATCATCAACTGGCTCGAAACAGAGGTTGACACAACGACAATGGTGGTATGATCTGGTCTGACGATTTTTGAAGTCCTCCTTGAAACAGATTCGATATGCCTCTCTTCTTCATTCGAATCTCCTTATTAATGCACCCGAGAAAGCAGCGCTTTGTTCGGGAATAAAAGCGGGGGGTTCGGGCCGCTTTGCGGCGCAACTTCCACAATATTTAGCCCCTTTCGTTCTAAAAAAAGTTTTTAATGTTCTGAGAAAGGCTACCCTTTGTACCACTGCTTCTAAATCTTTGCGAGGAATTCCTGCGCTCAGTTGCATTCAAAATGAGACTCCAGAAATTTCCTGAACGCGTTTTACTGTGGAGGAGCGATAAGAGAATAAAAACGAGCGCTGGTAATCAAGCATAGCCGATTTCGTACTAATCCTCTGTGTAATAACCTTTTAAAAACTCCTTTCCCTTCCCTGTCTGCGCGCTCTGTTCTTGTCGTAGTGTCTCCCGAGCTGACGAAACAAATGGAGAGAGCGTTTTAGAGTGTCAACTTCATGGGATGAAATAGTTTCAACCTACGCACATGTCCGATAACGTGATGATTGCTATTTAACTGCTTGGCTTTTCACCGAAGTAAAAGTGTGTGTCAGTCATGAAGTTATGGACCTATACTTTTGAGAACACTGAAAACGGTGCCGGCGAGACGTTAGATCTGCCCCATCTCAGAGCATAGATTATCAGGGAGATATTGAAATAAGACCAGAAGAAAAGAATCATAGGTGAGTGTCTCCATCACAACATCATGCGGCAGTAGCAAGGAGTTTGTTCCAATACGTCGTTTATGTAATGTACGATGTAGATTCGTTCGTTTACCATTCAATAAATATTCATATCCTAATGTTCTCTTACAGACTGTTTCGAAATGAGTATAGAAAAGTGAGGTTAAATAAACCGTTATTCCCTGTTTGATAGTAAAAGTCCATTCGCAAGGACCGATTCGAATATGCTGAATCTGAATACCTGGGGAACTCAAGCCCTACATCGGACTCGCAATCTTTCGGTGAGAAGTAGAGGTATAGTAATAATTACTTCATGTGTATTCCTAGAGTCGCCATGCGAAAAACAGCCAAAATTCCAGATTCCAAATTCAAACTTGAATTTTCTTCAACTTCTTAATAAGTTTCGTACCGCATCAGTAGTACAGAGCCAGTTGAAGTATCAAATCATTCCTTGCACAAACAAATTGGAGGACATGAATTAGAAATCAGTGGGTGTTATTCTTGATCCTTGAAGAGGTCGATGAGCCGATTCGGCATGTTATTTGGCACGCTTTTCAGAACTACAGCGGCAATACCCTCACAAGAGTGGAAGATAGCTCTTTTCACCTCGTCTGTTGTCCTCGTGCAGTAGGCGTAAACTCACAAGCACTACGCACGATGGTCTCCCAAAGATCCTCTATCGTGTTTAGATCTGGGCTGCAGAGTCGCCGTTTTGATAAAATAATATTCCCGCGATGGAAATGGCAGGAGATAGACGGAAAGAGCGCCCGCGTACCTCCGCAAATTTATTCAACAAGAAACGAATACCAACTGCAGTTCTTGGAGCCAATAGAACGAACGCACTTCACCATCAACGACCCTCTTCCAGAGACGCATTGACCGAAATACGCAGGACCTTCCTGCAAATCTTTCCAGTAGCAGCACACACCGTTGGATCATCCCAATAAATTTCTTTCAATCAAGAAAATTTATCTGAGAACATCCTGCATTACTCTAACCTTTCTCCAATCGGTTGCCATGTTTCTTCTGGCGTAGTGGAGTTGAACATGTGGTGAGAAAACGCGTTTAGCCCGAGGCAATAAAATGGGTCATCCGCCCGATGTTGCTCTACTGGCATTTAAACGCTGTGTCCACTATACCTTTTTTCAGATTTTTTTCGAATATTCAACTTTTCGACTAATTCGGAATTTCGATGTTTTCGAATATTCGACTTTTGGAATAATTCGGGATTTTGAACTTTTTGAATGATTCGGGGTCTTGAACTTTTCGAATATTCGACTTTTCAAATAATTCGTGTTCTCGAACTTTTCGAATATTCGACTTTTAGAAAAATTCGGGATTTTGAGCCTTCCGAATAAAAAGTCGACTTTTTCAATCGACTGTCGAATGAATATTTTTAGAACTTTTCATTCGACTTCCCGAGTAAGTCAAAATAATATTTCGCCATTCCCTCTTGTTGTATTCCTATGAATACAATCTACTATGCTCTCTCTAACAGGCGAGAGGTACCGTTTCTGCGGCTGTAGAGAAGGCTAGAGAATGATAGGTTTATTAAAGGCAGTGGTCGCGCTCAAATATGCTCGTCTTCTTTTCCTCTCTAAACCCTTTTCTGGGTATAGAGTAGTAGAATCTATAAGAAAAAATTGCGAAAAAACCACAGTTTTGGGCCAAATTTGAAGCCTGAACGTTCTTGTCTTTCGATGGTGGACGAGCCCATACCACATAATCGGCATCGATGACCTCTTATATCAGGAACATCAGCTGGCTTGAAATTGATTTTCAATTAATGAACCTTCGGATTTATGTACTCATCTAGTCAAAAACATTGACTGGAGTGCTTTCTTTCATTGCTCAACTGTTTTTATTCACTAAAATTGCATTTATTTCTTCCTCTGAATGTCGATGATTTTTGACAGCTCGGCATGGGACTGCGATCTTTTTGGTCGCCGCTGTGCACGTGTGCACAAACTGGAATCTTTGGCCCCTAGCAACTCTAATTCTAGCCCGTTTTTCACCGCGCTAACTTCATAGTTTTTCAGCTGTTTTCGATCTGAACTGATTTTTGTAGTTTTTTTCGATAACGTTTTTCATCGTGACCACTGCCTTTAAAAGTGAATAATCCAAGCAGCAAAAGAAGACCACCAGAGGAGCGCAGAGAAGTACAGGCGAGGCTCACTTGTCTTAGGCACTTTCCTGCGGCCTTTTGTGCGGTCCGCTTCCCACTGCATCACTCTTCTGACCTGCTCAACGGGATACCACCTCGCTTTCTTGGGTGGTCATCGGCATTCCAACCTCGCCGATAGCGAACACTTTCTCTCAGGTCATCTCTTGATCTGCCAGCCATAACACCTCTAGTTTCCAGAAAAAGGCTAAATTACTTCAGCTAGCATATTCTATTTTTCTTTTGGGATTTAACTAAACTGTCGAATAGGGAAGCAAACAAACTAATCACGGGACGGTTGGCTATATCAGAAAAACATACGAATTATTACTTATATGCGACAAATAATGCAAACAATTGCTTCTCATCATTTATTTCCGATAGGAAGTAAGTAAAAAAATAGGTTCAGTGTGAGTGAAGTAATGGTCTACAGAAATGGAAGTAGGACCTGAGGTCGGATTCATCAATATTACCGCGGTTAGTGAGTTACCGCGGTCAGCGAAACCGGAGCTTAACCACCTAGTTTGGCCGCGGTTAAGCTTAACTGCAATTCACCAAACGCGATTTTAGATATAGTATTATCAACCAGAATCTGTTGATATCAATCGGAGATAGATATGTATCTTATTGCAAAATGAGAGTGAGCGGTCGAATTTGAACGTGTTGCATCCATGTTCGTAATCATAAAGCTGTGTTCATTCTTAAAATCGCACTTTGGACGATGCTCGGCCCGATCAGGCAGGCAAGGAACTGTTTGAGTTCGCACGGTTTTACGCGGTGTCATATCATTCGTATTCAGGGTCAAAATTTTTAACGGAATGGGCTTTGCTCAAAATGATCCTGAGTCTAGTTGCTTAGCACAAAGTTTTGTGATTTTGCACTGTACAGTTATAGGCAACAGATTTGCCTATTTTATACTTCAACGCTAGGGTCACCTAGAAAGAATTGAAAAGGTTTCTTTGAGGCAAGCGAAATGTGGTGGCTGCACAGCTCGGGGCTATTCCTACTCTGGAACGCGGCCTTGTAGTTTTAATACTTTCTACGCGTGCCGCGCGTAGAGGGACTAGAGGTGAGTTCTTCACCATGGTATGATGACTCTTAAAGGCAGCATACACGCTCGAAAACGTATTTGAGATTACAGCGGAAATAGAATGGTATGGCTCAGAACACAACGCCTATGCATTTTGAAGCGTCAAAAACGACTCACAATGCCGTTACAAGAGTAGCAAGTTTGACCCCACCCGTATTTTCACGCCCCTGTATTTGACATGCTTTCCTTCAACGCAGGATTGCTGTGTCATTTCGCCGTCAGTGACGTGTGTGGTTCACCTGTTAGACAATCCACCAACAGTACCGACGATGAAGATGACCGGCAACCTTGCGTTGCAGGAAAAGTACAAATACAGGGGGCGTGAAAATACGGGCGGGGCCACACTTGCTACTCCTTTAACGATCTTGTGGGTAGTTTTTGTCGCTTCAAAATGCGTAGGCGTTGTGCTCCGAGAGATACTTTTCTATATCCGTAGTAATCTCAAACACGTTTACGAGCGTGTATGCTGCCTTTAATCAAGTTGATGCATGAGTGATGACAAAGCGATATGAAAACCGGTATCCGGAATGGGCGTTATCGCCATGGCTGAGCGGAAGTGAGGCACAGGCCTGACATCAGGCTATTCATACTCCAACGCCCTTAGCCGCGCTGGCCTTTAGAAGTATGATTATCTTTATATTCCCCAGCACCGAGAGACTTGCGGGGCGTGGCGTCGCAGCATGAATGGTCTGACGTCCGGACCTCGCATCACGCGCGGGCGCCCGCTCCGCCATGGCGGCGGCGGCTGTAGCGACTTTTTTGAAATTTCATTATTAGTCAATCCTTAATTTCATTCCGTTTCATAATTATCAACTCCACTACTATCCTCTGCTACCACGAAGTTGAACGCGTGTACTGATTTTGCCATCATGGCAAAGTTTAGACCCACTTAATCAACTAAGCTGTACCGTCGCAGCTGGAGTATTCATAGTATATGCAAGCGCGTGGTGCGGTTCAAATGCATTCATACTCCAACCCACGCCTGCGCTTCACGCGCGTTAGCGTTATGGGAAACGAATAGCCCCTAAAGAGTAGCGAATCACTCAAGGTGATTGTTTGGGGTTACCCAATGCGTTCAGCCGAGGAGACGTCTCAACGGCCTCGCTCAGAAAAATCAAATTAAGTTACTTGTAATATAAATGTAACTTACTTGAATGTCTCAAGTAACTTACATTCATATTACATGTAACTTGAATTTATATAACATGTATGTTACACTTATGTTACATGTAACTTACATTTGAATTTTCACTATGGGCAGCCATCTTGTGACGCAGACGACACGCGACACAGAAGGCGCGTCCCAGACCACACACTACACAAAAAATGCAGTGCTGCGCCTTCCCTGCTGGTGTGGCGTCAAGTACCTCAAACTTACTTAATTGAACCAACAGTTACGCCAGTCGTAAGCCTGACCCCGCGGGTGCGTCGTACATCAACCTTGGAAATATCTTCTTGGTCAATTTAAATTACATGCGATTTATATTGCGCCATTTAAGTCATATGTAACATATCGGAGGCGCACTGCACGCAGGATCCTCTCAGAAACCAAAAACAAGTTACTTGTAACATATCTAAGCTGATATAAGTTACTTGCGACCTATCTCATGTCCTTTAAGTTACATGTAACATATCGGAGGGGCACCGCACGCAGTAAACCGCCGATATGTTACATGTAACTTAAATGACCTGGGATAAGTCGCAAGTAAGTCGGTTTTGAGAACGATTTCTTCATTTTCATTATTGAGATTTTCGAGAAACAACCGCTTCACAACAACGATTATGATAATACGAGTGCGAGTAGCAAGGAAATGGAGGATACATCGGCTCAGATATGTTACAAGTAACTTGTTTTCGGCCTTTCATTTTACAAGTTATTTGTTTTCAATTTTCTGAGCGTTCGCGGCTGATCTCTCTTATAAGAAACTGAATGCAGGAGATCATAAACTGTTTTTGATGTTTCCCTATAGCAACACCTTTCCAAAAGGCCAATGGTATACATAGCGACAGCCGGTCGCCGGCGACAGACACGGCGACGGAGTTGTGGCCGCTGCATAAATTTCCACGCGCTTTTGCATACCTACATTTCTGCTTACGCGAATCTGCAGATCCACTAACTTATACCGATTTCATTCGTAATATTGTTTTCTTGAATGCAATTGTATGAGCGACACTTTTTTCGATTTGAATATGTCACTATGATGTGTATGATGTGTACAGGCTATAAAACGGCGAAATTCACATGGTTCCTACATACACGTGCTGGTGCGGAGCGGAGGTTAGAGACAGTGAGAGAGAGGAGGGCGGCTGGAGGCTGAGGCGTCGCGAGCGCCGCTCCCGCCTCGAATGATGTGAATTACGACGTTTTATAGAGGGTACGTTTCAGATTGAGAGAAAAAGTTTCCAATTCGGTATGATAATCCCATTTTATTCTTCATACCACATAGCTCAAACACGAGCTAGGCAAGACGGAAAATCTGGTCATGTGAATAAAAAATGTGCAAAGTGCAGTGATCGACGTGGAAATATGCCTAGCAGTGGTGGAAACGGTGAATAAAATGCTAATTAATCGCCACGGGGACGGAGCATAACAGGGTATAACTGTACATGAAAGAAATTTCCGACAGATTTTTGGAATTTTTTTTGTCGTTTTCGTTCGTTCGATAAATTCGTCGAACGATTTTTCTTCAAAATTCGCTCGTTCGAAATTTTTGCGTTCAAAAATTTTTCAATTTTTTGCGTTTTAAATCCGATTTTTCGAAAATTTCCAAAATTTGTTCGTTCAAATTCTTTCGAACAAATTTCGAAAAAAAGTGCAAAATTTCTGACAAATTTCGAAAAAAAAAATCGAATTTTCAACGCATTTTGAAAAAAATTCAAAATTTTGAAGAAAAAATCTCAATTTCGTCTCTGACAGCCTCTGAGGCCAAACTGTTCTCGAACAGGTCTAGGGCGTAACAGAATCCCCTCCACAAGAAACGGATCTCTAGAGGATTTGTTCTGTCCCTGAATATCCGTGGAAGTGCAGCTTGAATCATCTCATCAATGAGCTCTCTATCTTCATTGGCGAACTAAAAAACGAGAAGCTCAGCGCCCAAATTGCGATTAAATACGCCAAGAAGAAATGCGTTTAGGCGTGTTCGGAAAATGTCAAAAAGGGTTTTGCGCTTTCCAACTTCTCGGGAGCAACGATTTCATTTTTGAGCGTGTTGAAAAAGTTAGGGGAGGAACATACATGTATGATGAGGGGTTCATAAATTCGCAAAACGTAAAGGAAAATTTTCTATCGCATTGAATTTTTTCCATTTCTTTTCAGTCCAAAGGAGGCAAATGACTGGTAAGAATGTCTATTTTTTAAATTTCACTTCTTCAAGAAACAACAAAGAAAATCGACAGAAAATTTACGCCGCTGTGCACGCATAGAGCACTACTCACTCCAGCACTCAGCGCAATCTCCTGCGCGCGCTTTTTATAAAGCGCGTCTTGCATTTCACGTCCCTGTGTACGCTTTTCGTAAAGCGCTACCCACTCTAGCACGCCGCGCATTCCACTGCGCACGCTTTTGATGAAGCGCAACTTGCATTTCACGTTGCTGCGCACGCTCTTCGTAAAGCGCTACTCACTCTAGCACGCCGCGCGATCCTCCTGCGCATGCTTCTCCCAGAGCGCATCTTGCATCTCACGTTGCTGTGCACGCGCCTCGTAAGGCGCTATTCACTCCAGCCTGCCGCGCATTCTCCTGCGCGCGCTTTATGAAGCGCGTCTTGCATTTTACGTCCCTGTGTACGCTTTTCGTAAAGCGCTACCCACTCTAGCACGCCGCGCATACCACTGCGCACGCTTTTGATGAAGCGCAACTTGCATTTCACGTTGCTGCGCACGCTCTTCGTAAAGCGCTACTCACTCTAGCACGCCGCGCGATCTCCTGCGCATGCTTCTCCTAGAGCGCATCTTGCATCTCACGTTGCTGTGCACGCGCCTCGTAAGGCGCTATTCACTCCAGCCTGCCGCGCATTCTCCTGCGCGCGCTTTTTATGAAGCGCGTCTTGCATTTCACGTCCCTGTGTACGCTTTTCGTAAAGCGCTACCCACTCTAGCACGTCGCGCATTCCACTGCGCACGCTTTTGATGAAGCGCAACTTACATTTCACGTCGCTGCACACGCTCTTCGTAAAGCGCTACTTACTTAAGCATGCCGTGCAATCTCCTGCTCACGCTTTTCCTGAAGCGCATCTTGCATTTCACGTTGCCGCGCACGCGCTTTGCAAAGCTCTGTTCACTCCAGACTGCCGCGCATTTTCCTGCGCACGCTTCGCATGAAGCGCATTTTGCATTTCACGTCGCTGCGCACGCTCTTCGTAAAGCGCTACTCACTCTGGCATGCCGCGCATTCTCCTGTGCACGCTTCTTATGGAGCGCTACTCACATTCCGTGTCGCTGCCTATGCTCTTCTAAAATCACCTCCAGGTATCCACTATGCTGCGCATGTTCTACGCGAAGCGCTACCCTCAATTCACGAAGCAGCGCACGCTCTACATGATACACAATTCGTTACCTACAACGCGGCGTCCAGTTCACGCTTTTTCCCATGCACCACACCCCTGTACGAAGCGCTACTCACTTTCCACGACGCGGCACAGATTCCACAGAAAGCACACATCACTTTCCACATCGCGGCGCACGTTCCACATTAAGTGCAACTGACATTCTACGGCGCGGCGCACGCTCCACATTAAGTGCAACTGACATTCTACGGCGTAGCGCTCCCTGTACATGAAGCGCTACTCGCTTCCTACGACGCGGCGAACTCTCCATAAGAAGGCCAAAAATTAACTCGTCAAAATTTGCTGCAAGTGACAGCTTTCCTATGTTACTAAAATCTACGTAATCAAGTAACCTCCGAAAACGACGCACGATTAGAGTTCTGACCAGCAAAAGGCGCCACAGATCGATGCGTAGAGCTGAGCCAGAATGAGCTATAGGGACCCAGTTGCCCGAAAATTCGCTTGACGCAGTCAACGTGGGACAATTAGGCATTGATGGAGCATGATTTCCCTTGATCATGAGCGGTTGGTTAGCTGCTAACCGATGTCCTCACCCACCCCAACATGCGGTTAGCGTAACCGTGGCATAACCCAGTTCTCGTCCGGTTAATGAGTGTATGAATCGCAGGTAAATGCTCCTGGTCGAGCGGTTTAGCTAACTTACCGGAAAAAATGCAATGATGAATCACAACCTAGAATACCCAACAAGACAGAACAAATTCACGTTCAAGCTCCCTTCATTTTCAGCGACTGGTTAGCCATTAACCGGTGCTTTTAACTAACCGCTTTTTTCAACCGGTCAGTTAGCGTGTGAAAAACTGATAGCGGTTGCGGTTAGCCGATAACGCTAACTTACCACCGAAAATGCTTTGATGAATCCGGCCTCTGGTGTGGTTGCGTACTTCTCCTAACATACGATGGTTTGTTAGTGGTATCACTCATTTTTTCCGGAACAGTTGTGAGAGATTGGTGAATCTATAATATTTTCACCGATATGACTTCATCTGTGAAAGCAATGAAAACAGGTCAAAATGTAAGAGTGGAAACAAAAACTCACCGACCAATCTCAGTTATTTCGAAAAAAATGAGTAATTACGCAATGAGACTACAGTATAGTTAGGTCCGTGGCCTGTTCCCTCAAGAAAAAAACGTTTGAATTCAAACCGCGGCTGGCGCGGCGGTTTAATTTTTAAAGATTGATATTAGGTTGTCCGATAAGTTCTTGCCGTTTTTTTAAATTAAAAAATTAGCGATCGAAATGAAATTTTTTAGTACAATGTTTTGTGTTATTCGAAAGAGAATTTTTCGCTCTACAAGAAAGTCTATTTGGTTTTTTTGTTTCGATTAGTTTTTGTTAATTTTTAGAGCATTTAAATGGAGTGTCAAGTCGACAAAAACGAGCATTTTCGACACCATCTACTTTTTGCGTTTAACCGAGGTGCCAAAGCCACGGAAGCTGCTAGAGAGATTTGTGCCGTATACGGAGAGGGTGCCATACTTGAAAGAACTGCTCGATATATTTGGTTTGCGAAGTTCAAAAGTGGCGATTTCGAGTCATAACAGTCATAACATAACAGGAGCAAGTCATAACATAACATAACATAACAAGTCATAAGTCACACAGGAGCAAGTCATAACAAACAACGGAGAATACATTATTGATTAAATTGTTGTTATTTTATGTTTAGAAATAAAGTTATAAAAAATTTTAAAAAACGGCAAGAACTTATCGGACAACCTGTATTTAAACATGCCACGCCAGCCGCGGTTAGAAATTACTTGTTTTTTTTTCCTGAGGAAACAAGCCACGGACCTAGCCATATGTTCGGAAGAGTCCGCAACCTCACCAGGTCCTACGTCCATTGCTGTACACTATGAGTCTAAATTGACCCAGAGTTCATTTGTGGCACGCGCAAGTTAGCAGTCATGCGTCACCGCTACTATTTGAGGCAGCCCGTTTACCCTCAGACAATGGGGGCGGACTCATCGCGACGCCGAGTAGGAACGAATGCGAAAGCTGCTACTTTTGAGCGCGGTCAGCTCTCAATGGGCTCGCGATTAGTACGCCTGTCTGAAAATTGGACCGACCGCAAAAATTTTAATCAACTTAGTTAATAATCATAATACAATTATGCCGAATCTATAACCAAAATCAAGCATCTGCGAGAGTCACGCCCTTTATCTGAAAGAGACATAGTGTACTCCCGTTAGTCATATGAGATGTACCGCACTTGGTTTGTTGAACACGATCTCGCTTTACCACACACGACAGCGCATCTTAGTCGACGCGGGTCATATGCGCCGCTGCTCGCGATCAGCCGGAATACCATGCACGTCGTTCGCAATCAGTCCTTTTTAAATTGTTGTAAGCGACAGAATCGATTTAAGTTCTACTAACCAGTGGTTGCGGGCCGAACACAGCGCGCGAAAATATCGATCAGCCGCAGATTGCACGCGATCATTTCTACTCGGATTTTCGTTCGCGGTAGAAACTTTTTCTGAGCTCGGTAAATACTATTCGACATTTTGTATGAGCGATCAGCCCGCCCATTGTCTGAGCAGATTGAGGGGTCGTTTATACTTCCGCTGTGGCGCGGCAAGATGCAGTACACCCATATCGATCAAGCGGCGCCGCCTCGCTGCGCCGCGAGGTGTTTAGAGTTTTTCTGCTCGAAATCTTCCAACTGCGCCGCACGCGGCCGCCGCCTGGGTACTGCCGAGGCCACCCATTGAGAGCAGGCGGCGCGGCGGCCGCGTGCGCTCCGCATCGGATTCATTTGATTTTTTTCTGTTATTTCATATGCATTCTTAATTTTTGTTTCTCTGATTCATCGCTAAAAGTTCTTTCGATGTGCTGGGCATTGTTTAAAGTAGGTGGGGTTGTGAAAAAATCATTTTTTTACTTTTGAAGTCATTTTTCCCTGAAGAAATTTTGTCGAATGCTCTAACTGCTCTCGAGTGCGGTGTTCTGATACAAAAGATCATAGATGTTTCTTTCGCTGAAGAAATCATTCATTACAATAGGAAGTGTGTTATGTCAGAGCTACTCCCGGCTGTGTTTAGCCTCAATCTGCTACGAAGAAATTGCGCTCTCGCGGGGTGAGAACCATTTGCTGCACACAAATAATCTCAACTTTTTAAATGTCTCAATATTAATGTCTTGAAAACAGGAAACTCCACACTTCCCTCATCCTTTTCGGACTGTAAATAATCTTGACATGAAGTGTAAAGTCGTGAAAAATTTTAAAGGAAATAAAGAAGTAGGGATTGACGAGAAGATGGAAAGTGAGAAATGTATGTTTTCCCTAACAAAATTAATGTACGGATACCCAAACCTCCGTTGAATGCATGATCAGGTACGCCAGTGCCCGTCGCATCGTCAATTCGACGCAGCCAGATTATAGGCCGGAATCATACTCCCCGCGACCAGCGACAGCGGCAGTGCATATCAGGCATATCGATTTTCGGTCGATATATATATGTTAAACATTGCATAGCGTCGCTCGTCGCTAGAAGTATGATCCCGGTCATAAATCCTAGTGGCGCGATTTTTTGAGCGGTGCGCCGCGTCGCGGCGCAAGTACAACCGACCCCTAAAGAGTCGCGCGCCACATGAGCGAGTCATCATAGATCGTTTCGCTCTACCTTGATTTAAAGGCAGTGTTCGCGATAAAAATCGTTTTTCTGTTTTTCCGCCTATCTTGAAAACGGCCCCATGCTGATTCCAATGATAACTCTGAAATCGTACAAGACCTTCTGGGAACGGAGTTATGGTCCCTCAAAGATTGAGCTAAGGAAACATGGTGGACGAGTTTTCCGAGGCTTGTAACTTCCGTCTTTTGCCTCCGATGTGTGCGAGCTGATCTGAGTATAGAGAGAAGTCGAGAATGAAGAGAATAACAGGGCCAATAATCGGAAACCTCTCGATCTCGAGCATTCATTTGTTCACGTGTGTTGCGCTTTTGAGGTTTGCAATGCGCTCGAAGTGGCAACTTCGGGCTCTTGTGGAGCTTTTCCTGGCTCGTTTTCATACGTTCTTTCGACGTAAACGTCACAGCGTGCCCCTCCACTACCCATTCCTATTGGAAACTGAAACACTTTTTTTTATCGTGAACACTGCCTTTAAACATACACCTACGATTCGCGTCAGTGTGCATCCTTGGAGGCAACCTGCTCGTGGGTCGATGCAATGTTCTGGAAAAACTATTCATTCGAAAAAGTCAACTATCGAATTCATTCAAAGGTTTTCGTAGATTTTTTAAATATTCGACTTTTCGAATAACTCGGGATTTTAAGCTTTTCGAATATTCGACTTTTCGAATAATTCGGGATTTTGAAGTTCATTACATATAATGACTAGTGAATCCATACGTCACACCGATCACGTCTTCCGAAGCCTTACTGAATTTATACGACACCCTGGTTACGTCTTTTAAAGCCATACTGAATTCCCCCGACACCCTGATCACGTCTTCTGAAGCCCTACCGAATTCGCACGACACCTGTTGACGTCTTCCAAAGTCCGACTAAATTTCCACGTCACCCTTATCACGTCTTCTGTAGCCCTACTTAATTTCCTACGACACCCTGGTCACGTCTTCTGAAGCTCTACCGAATTCCCACGACACCTTGTTCACGTCTTCTGAGGCCCTACTGACATCCATCGTCACCCTGATCACGTCTGCTGGAGGACTAATGGATCCCTACGTCACACTGATCACGTCTTCTGAAGCTCTGCTAAATTCCCACGACACTCTGTTCACGTCTTCTGAGGCCCTACTGAATTCTCACGTCACCCTGATTACGTCTGCTGGAGAACTAGTGAATCCATACGTCACACCGATCACGTCTTCCGAAGCCTTACTGAATTTATACGACACCCTGGTTACGTCTTTTCAAGCCATACTGAATTCCCCCGACACCCTGATCACGTCTTTTGAAGCCCTACCGAATTCGCTCGACACCTGTTGACGTCTTCCAAAGTCCGACTAAATGTCCACGTCACCCCTATCACGTCTTCTGTAGCCCTATTGAATTTCCTACGACACCCTGATCACGGCTTCTGAAGCCCTACTGAATTTCCACGTCACCATGATCACGTCTTCTGAAGCCCTACGGAATTTATAAGGCACCCTGGTTACGTCTTCTGAAGCCATACTGAATTCCATCGACACCCTGATCACGTCTTCTGAAGCCCTACCGAATCCGCACTACAGCTGCTCACGTCTTGCGAAGCCCTACCGAATTCGCACGACACCCTGTTCACGTCTTTCGAAGCCCAACTGAATTTCCACGTCACCCTTATCACGTCTTCTGAAGCTCTACTGAATTACCAACGACACTCTCGATGATCACGTATTCTGATGCTCTACCGAATTCCCACGACACCCTGTTCACGTCTTCCGAGGCCCTACTGAATTCCCACGTCGGCCTGATCACGTCTGCTGGAAAACTACTGAATCCCTATTTCACCTTGATATGTCTTCTGAAGCTCTGCTGAATTCCCACATCATCCTGATCACGTTTTCTGCGGCCTGTGAAACCTAGTTCTCCGACGATCCCCACCCCACTCAAAGAATGTTTCGAAGAAACAATATTTGAGGAAATCCAACTCAAAAAGCAAAATAACGAAGCTCATAATACCGGAATCGCAGCAGTAGGAGTGGTTAGAAAAGAAGAATGAGCTAAAATTCCCCTCCATGGAGGAAAACAGGTGATTGCGCAAGCCATTACTGATCTTGATCAATGACAGCCCACCTTGGCCGTTGGTCAGAATACCACCCCACGAAGGGCTAACCCATGCGAAAACTGTTCTTCGCAACGCAGATGCGCGTCGCTTCCAAGCGACTGCCATGTCAAGCGATTTTCTCAGGTGTAGAGGGTACTTTAAAAGGTGAAAAAGCCTGATGATTATTCCGCTTCAGTGGCGATGCTAAACTGACACTCAAGTCATGGGTATGGAGTTGCACGCGACACGAAAATCATTCGAATGTCAAATACTGATGCATCCTAGCAGAGGGCCGTAAACTCCCACTCGTACCCTCTGATACACCCCGTGCCCACTGAGTGTCTCCACCGGATAAGGAGTACCTCCAGTGGAGTGGGCGGGGCTCAAGTACCCCAAATTTAGGTAATTGCACCGGCGACGCTGGTGTAATACGAATCATGTCTAAAAATGCGTTGTATACTACGATAGGTGGAGGCTAAATTCCAAAACACGGTGGATCCGGGTTGATATACGATGCACTGAGGACCAGATATTGTGACACACTGACAGATGAATTTGATATATAGTAAAGATATATGGAAGGATTCCCAGTGATGAAATTCATGTACACTGACTGATGGCAGTGTCTGTGACTCTCTCTTCCACAAAAGAAATGAAGCTCGTGTTTGATCATTGAGAAGAAGATGGAGTATTGTGTGATTTGATAGAGGAGATTCATTTTGAAAAATATAGAATTGGTTGACTATTATACCAGTTGTACGACAAGATGAGGGGAAGAAGAGAAAAGAATCTTTCAGTGATACTATGGCTACGCTCTTCTTCTTCAGCGTTTGTCCCGCTCCATAGCAGGGTCCGCCTTTTTGAATCGTTGGCGCCAATTAGCTCGATCGGTGGATCAAACAATTACATACATTCATTCATTTACTATTTAACAATATGCAATAGTTTTTGGTAACTCACCCGGTCAAATGCCTTATCGATGTCAAAATATACGTCACGAGCAGGGGTGTGCGGCAATTGCCGTCTGCCGATTGCCGTTTGCCGGCCATTTTTGGGGTTTGCCGTTGCCGTTGCCGTTTGCCGAAATTCTCGCTTAAAACGGCAAATTTTCGGCAAAAATGCGCTAGAACAACAGGGTTTGCACTCAACGCACCTGTGCTGGTCAGCGATTCGAAGCAGCAGCAATTGATTCTTTTGGCTATTTCCAGCTACTACATAGTTCCAGCTCTTGTAATGTGTAATAATTGCACCCTTCTAATAGGTAACTGATGAAAATATTTTCACTGGGTAATCAGAGGACTTTGCTCGAGTTCTAAGTTGTTTGGGTGCCTCCAAAAGCCTTTTTCTCATTCATCAAATTCTTATAATCTCTTAGGAATGCGAAAAACACAAAAATCTTCTCCAGAAGCTTTCTGGAAGTTCAAAGATTACAAAACCAAGTGTTGTCACTGTTGTCGCGTGAAAGCGGCCCTTTTATACTTATGAACCAGTTGAGAACTCGCGTAAATCGGTCCATTTATAATCGGTGGTGGGCTGACTGTAATGATTGTTCATTAATATTTTCAATTTCGAGATCATTAACTGGAACGAAGGGCTGATCCTGTCAAGCTGAGTATGTTAAAGGCAGTGGTCACGATGAAAACGTTATCGAAAAAACTACAAAAATCAGCTTAGATAAAAACAGCTGAAAAACTGAAGGTAGAAAACTCTTTCTATACATAGTTTTTAATGAATCCCAGAGATATTATCGTTGCTTGTTAACCGTTTCAGTTTTGTTGTTTCCTTTTTACACATGAGTATTCCTCATGAATAAATCAGGCAGTGCAGTGAAAAACGGGCTAGAATTAGAGTTTCTAGCGCCCAAAGATGCCAGTTCGTGCACACGTGCACAGCGGCGTAATTTTAAGCCAGCTGATGTTCTTTATTTTAGAGATCATCGATGTCGATGATGTGGAGTGGGCTCGTCCACCATCAAAAGACAAGAAAGTTCAGGCTTCAAATTTGACTCAAACGCGATTTTTCCTTATAGGTCCTTAACTATTTGAAACCCAGAAAAGGGTTTAGAGAGGAAAAGATTACAAACATATTTGATCGCGACCACTGCCCTTAAGAAATGGGGTAACGATGAAAATTTTAAAAATTCTTGAAGGCAACGCTTTTCGCCGGAAAAGGCCCATTGGAATAGCAGTGTGGAAAATCGGCTCAAAACAAGCAACCAATAGCAATTACGGCCCCGAAACTCGAATGTGGTGTGCTCGCCCAACCCACTTCCTCGGTAGCCACAGGGGAAGTGAGTGGGCGGGCACACCTTGTTCAAGTTTTGGTACCGTATAGAGCGATTTATTGATCTTTTTTAGCCAACACTTGTAATAATGGGCCTCGTGCCGGTTTGTAGGCTTGATACATAAAAAGGGAAGCGCTCAAGAGCAGTCCGGCTGGCTAAACGCACTTCCCGCGGCGTTCCAGCGACTGCGTAAGGGGCCGAATAGACTCCCGCCGCTGAAAGGTGCGGCAGCATGCAATGGAGTATCGACCATGCGGCGCCGCACGATCGATCCTCCTCCATTGCATGCGGCCGCGCCTCTCAGCGGCGGGGCACTATCCGGGCCCTAAGGGGTCGTTTATACTCCCGCTGCCGAGCGGTGCGGCACAGTGCATTTCTGTAATATTGATCGTGTGGCGCGGCACGATCGATGTTGAAGGATTGCACACCGCCGCGCTGCTCGGCGGCAGAAGCATAAACGACGCCTAAGCCCAGCGAGATTCCGTCGCGCGCCACATGTAACAGTCGACCTGTCACTAAGTGCCTCTCATTCTGTGTATTCGGTCACCGTGCCCTTTGAAGCTCTTATTTTCCTTTGGAAATTCAAAGGCTGCTTGTATTGTGAGCACTGTTATTAATTAGACTAGCCTCACTCCTCTCCTGCAGCCTCACAAGGGAAACCATTTAGGCTTAAATTCAAGATTTTCGCCGCACTTTACCTCGCGCGACACTTTTGAGGAAAGACAGTCGAAATAATTTCATTCAGAAGCAAAGTGATTTTAGGAAACTTTGGTCCACAAAGCACATTGTTGGGTAGGAACTTGAGTTGTGAATATGATAGCGCTTCCAGACTCCAGAAAAGTCCTCGTTTGAAAAAGTTACAAGGTTTGGACGTTTTTCTTGCCAAGTTGGCAAATGCTTCCCGTTGGGACAACTGAGTTGGGAGGAATTAACAGAATTATCTTTGGCGAGGGATAAGCTAAAGGCCTTCTTGAACTTGATGGTGACTCCTATACGAATCACATACAGAACAGCGCTACTCGCGTTCTCTGATCGCCCGAGGCTTTCAAGTAGCCTTTGCTGAATAGGGTTTTTTCTTCCTGTAAAGTGAAACGTCAGGTACATAGTAACTGGCAGATATTGCCTGGATTACCACACAACTAAACAAATGTTTGTGTATTATAGCACAAAACAGATTTTGCTGTTTGCCGTTTGCCGGTCATTTTTGGGGTTTGCCGTTGCCGTTGCCGTTTTCCGAAATTTTAATTTCCTTTGCCGCACACCCCTGGTCACGAGCCTCTTTCTCATCGAGAATTCTAGACCAACTGTTAAAACATTCCAAAAGATTATATCATGATTATCATGAGTATCATGCGAAATCAAGTAATTCCTTTATTCATACACATACCGTATTTTCTCTTTTAGAAGTACATGTACTTCTAATACTCAGACCCCTATTTTATATGTACTTCTATTAAAGGTGTACTTCAAATAGAGGCTGTACTTCTAATTCTCAGCCCTCTCTTTTTGGTGTACTTCTATTAGAGGTGTGCTTCTAAAAGAGGGTGTACTTTTATTATTCGGCGCAATTTTTTGAATTTCCAATGGTAGATTCTTCACATTTCTTGATTTCCAGTATAACACCAAAAACTTGTGTTTAATAAAATTTTAGACTAGTCTCTGATGCTTATCTGATATCATATATTCACACCTTTCCCAAGTTAATTTCTTTCAAAAAATGTATGGGCTCGTTTTCGATTTTGTTGACACGTGCTTCATCGACTTGTTAGGCTCAAAAACAATTCAAAGGCAGCGTTCACAATGAACATCATCGGTGAATTTCCACAGTGAAATGATAGGCGAGGAAGATTCTAAGCTCCCAGTGTAGAAAAAACGGTAAAAAACGAGTCAGGAGTGGCAAAATAACAGCTGCAGACAAGCATTTTTGGTGTCCCAGAACCGCCCGGTGCTCCACTTCCGCCCCCTTGATGTGAACAAATCAAGACTCAGATTATAGAGATGATCAAGTGAAGGAAGTGCTGATAAGTGAGTTAATCGCTTCATTGCACTGATAGGCGTCATCCTTCATAGCGGTCAATTCCTCCTCGCTCAAAAATCAGCGTAAAAAAGGGAGTGCCTATTTTGACTCAAAACTGGGGAATCTTGGTTGTTCCAAGAACCGCTAAAGTCAACGTCTAGGGCCAAAACAAGTCGACTTTGATCGACTCAAACCCAATCAAAGAAAAATAATTGTAAAGAACCTAAATAAACTCCGTGCATTCGCCGCCAATAACACCGATGTCGAACTTTAGCTCTGCGTTTTTTCCTTACCACTAGTGACCCTTCGGGTCCCTAGCCCGTGGCAGCCACTTGACTTTAAGGCAGCGTACCCTGTTTAAGAGACTTTTTCACTCGGTTCTATCGCGTGCGCGTGCACATATGCTGCATCTCCTTCTCTACCATACTGCGCACGGATGAGCTTCGCCGACCCCCTCCATTCATCATACGCAGTATTCGCTGGCCTTCGCCAAACGAAGGGCCAGCTTCACCGACCCCATTCCATCATGAGTAATCTTCGTTTGGCTTCGTCAAACGAAGGGCCGGCTTCTCCGACCCCCTTCCATCATGTAGAGTGTTCGTTTGGCTTCGCCAAACGAAGGGCCGGCTTCGCCGACCACCTTCCATCATGAGCGATATTCGTTTGGCGAAGCTAAACGCAGGGCCGGCTTCGCCGACCCCTTCCATCATGAGCGATATTCGTTTGGCGAAGCTAAACGGAGGGCCGGCTTCGCCGACCCCTTCCATCATGAGCTCTATTCGTTCGGCTTCGCCAAACAAAGGGCCGGCTTCGCCGACCCCCTCCATTAATCATACGCAGTATTCGCTTGCCTTCGCCAAACGAAGGGCCAGCTTCGCCGACCCCATTCCATCATGTGGAGTGTTAGTTTGGCTTCGCCAAACGAAGGGCCGGCTTCGCCGACCACCTTCCATCATGAGCGATATTCGTTTGGCGAAGCTAAACGCAGGGCCAGCTTCACCGACCCCATTCCATCATGAGTAATCTTCGTTTGGCTTTGTCAAACGAAGGGCCGGCTTCGCCGACCCCTTCCATCATGAGCAATAGTCGTTTGGCTTGGCCAAACCAAGGGCCGGCTTCGCCGACCACCTTCCATCATGATCAATAGTCGTTTGGCTTCGCCAAACAAAGGGCCGGCTTCGCCGACCACCTTCCATCATGATCAATAGTCGTTTGGCTTGGCCAAACCAATTGCCGGCTTTGCCGACCCCCTTTCATCATGAGCGCTATTCGTTTGGCTTCGCCAAACGAAGGGCCGGCTTCGCCAACCCCCTTCCATCATGTGGAGTGTTAGTTTCGCTTGGTCAAACGAAGGGCCGGCTTCGCCGACCCCCTTCCATCATGAGCATTAGTCGTTTGGCTTGGCCAAACGAAGGGCCGGCTTCGCCGACCCCCTTCCATCATGAGCGCTATTCGCTTGGCTTCGCCACACAAAGGGCCGGCTTCGCCGACCCCTTCCACCATGAGCAATATTCGTTTGGCTTCGCCAAACGAAGGGCCGGCTTCGCCGACCCCCTTCCATCATGTGGAGTGTTAGTTTCGCTTCACCAAACGAAGGGCCGGCTTCGCCGACCCCTTCCATCATGAGCATTAGTCGTTTGGCTTGGCCAAACGAAGGGCCGGCTTCGCCGACCCCATTTTATCATGAGCGATCTTCGTTTGGTTTCGCCAAACGAAAGGCCGGCTTCTCCGACCCCCTTCCATCATGTTGAGTGTTCGTTTGGCTTCGCCAAACGAAGGGCCGGCTTCGCCGACCCCCTTCCATCATGTGGAGTGTTAGTTTCGCTTGGCCAAACGAAGGGCCGGCTTCGCCGACCCCCTTCCATCATGAGCATTAGTCGTTTGGCTTGGCCAATTGAAGGGCCGGCTTCGCCGACCACCTTCCATCATGAGCGATAATCGTTTGGCGAAGCTAAACCAAGGGCCGGCTTCGCCGACCACCTTCCATCATGAGCAATAGTCGTTTGGCTTGGCCAAACCAAGGGCCGGCTTCGCCGACCCCCTTCCATCATGTGGAGTGTTAGTTTCGCTTCGCCAAACGAAGGGCCGGCTTCGCCGACCCTTTTTCATTGATGATTAGTAATCGTTTGGCATCGCAAAGCGAAGGGCCAGCTTTGCCGACCCCTTCCCCATATACGCAGTATTCGTTTGGTTTCGCCAAACGATGGGCCGGCTCCACAGACCACCCTACATTAGTTTCGCTTGGCTTCGCCAAACGATTGGGAATTCGCGCCGGATCTGCCTTAGGGGCTGAGCAGAGTGCCACCGCGGCGCGGCGCGGTCTGATGATGGAGAGCCGTATTGATAGATCGCCGCGATCTATCAATACGGCTCTCAATCATCAGGCCGCGCCGCGCCGCGGTGGCACTCTGCTCAGCCCCCTAGGATGGTAGCGCTAGCGAGCTACGGATGACGCGGGCGCAGAGAATAGTCTTTTCTCTCAATGATATAATTATACAACCAATTATAGATCTTTGGTGAAATTGACAATTTAGAAAAAAGTAAGGCACCCGTTCTGATAAAGTGATCTACTTTTCGACTTTAATATTTTCACGTAAAATCCTGCCAGTTTTCTCAAGTCTCCGCCGCATGAATTTTTTTTTCTGCCAGTGGAAAAAAAACCGATTGCTCTCCTGTTTATTTTTTCACAAAAATCAATGGATTTTTTTCAGATAGAAAACTGAGTTAAAATACCCCGAAAATCGTTCATGAATTCTTTCTAAGTTGTCAAATTTTTAGCGGAACGTTCTGCGATTTTATCAATTTCTTCGTGAAAAACCTTTCTTTTCTCACAGTAAAAAATCCGACAAAAATGCGCCACGTGAAAAAGATTTTTTGCTGGACATCCTGCATTTTCTTTTGTTGAAGAATGCAATGAAGAACTTTCGCGCACAATGCACTTCATAAAGTTTTTTCTGCCTATTACTCTTTCAAAATGAAATTTGTTTGTTTTCGAATTTTTCTTTTTTTTTTCAGAGGAATCGTTCAAATTTTCATAACTCCGTAGTGAAAAATACTTCAGTCAAAAAAGTTTGGGAGAAAATGAGTGTGAGGAACTTGGGAGAAAATAAGCGTAAAGTGGAGAATTCTCTTCATTTTCTGCACGTAAATCTAGCAGATTTTTTTTTGAAAAAAAGGGCTAAAATGTCTGTCTTCCTACCTGAGAATCGTTCAAAAATTCTTTGGAAAAAAATGTGGCTGCGAAATTTCCCACAGCAGAGTTCTGCGATTTTCTAAACCTCGTCAAAAAATTAGGAAATTATTATTACAAAGCAATAAGACAACAAAGAAGAAAAAACAAAACGAAAAATAAAAAGTCAAAATAAAAAAGAAGCGCACAACCAGAAAAATAGAACACAAAAGTGGAAAAAACGGCTTAGCGAGCGAAAGCGCTACAAAACCTAAGTCTATATTAGCCGCGACCAGAATGAAGAGCAAACAGTGCGGCAAAAACCTGAAAACGTGAGAAAAAGAGCAAAACGGTGGGAACGGGAAGGAAAAAAATCAGCTGTGAGGCGCCGCGCGCGACACGCCGCGCCGCGCGCAACACGCCGCGCTGCGTATCGACAACGCTGAAGAGTTGAGGCGCAGCCACCGCCGCGGATTTCTGGTCGCGCCGTTTCCATTCTTTATATATAAGATTGGCGTGGTGATGTGTCTGACCGAGTGTCTGGAACGTATGACCGACGTCTGTCTGACTGGGCTTCAAATTTGCCGCAATTTTCGACCCCATCACTCGTAGCACGTTATTGTTTCAGTACTCCGAGAAGGTGGCGGAATATGAGTGGGGCTTAGGAGGAGCGCGCACATCATTAAGATCGTGGTGGGACCACCCTGGCTGTTGCATAATGAGTCCTTCAATTAGACTTTGTTAGTATTATATCACGGTGGGACCATCGTAGCTGTTGAATCGACGCGTACTACATGCGCGGGGCCCAGAAACAACCAAGAAGTACTTTGTTAAAGTGGGCGGGGCTTCGGGTCCATCGCGCAAAACGACACTGAAAGTGCGCGGGACTTCGGAATCGACGCGTACACCATGTGCGGAGCTCAGAGACAACCAAAAAGTACTCTGTAAAGTAGGCGGGGCTTCGGGTCCGTCGCGTAAAACGACCCGGAAAGGGCGCGGGACTTGGGAATCGACGCGTACAACATGCGCGGGGCCCAGAAACAACCAAGAAGTACTTTGTGGAAGTGAGCGGGGCTTCGCATCCATCGCGTTAAACGACCCGGAAAGGGCGCGGGACTTCGGAATCGACGCGAAAAGCATGTGCGGAGTCCAGAGACAACCAAGAGGTACTCTGCAAAATAGGGCGGGACCCCAGAATCGGCGCGTACAACATGTGCGCGGCTCAGGAACAACCAAGAAGGACTTTGTGAAAGTGAGTGGGCGCTCAAAGTTCTTCGGATATTGTTGTGCGGTGTATTGCGCTTTTAATTTTAGATGTACATTTAACCTATTGAGGGGAAACCTACATAGTGTTTGTGTCTTACGTCCTTCAAACCTGCAATCAACCTATCGCTGTAGTACATATGTAGTGGTTGCGCATTGCGTCCTATAAACTTTCATTGCGGTATGGTTAATGGTTATTCGAGGTGAGGCAAACGAATGCTACATGTGGTGATGGGGGAAGACCGACGAAATCGTTCCTTCAGGTTGGCGATGCCAAACGAATGCTACACGCGGTCGGTGTGAAAATGCGGGGAAGCCAGTCTTTGCGTTGGCGAAGACAAACGATTGCTTCCCGTGCTTGATGGGGGAGGCCGGCAAAGGAGGTCTATTGTTGAGCGAAGCCAGACGAGTGCTACATGTGGTTGATAGGGGGAAACTAGCGGCAGAGCCTTCTATCGTTAGACGGAGCCAAACGAGTGCTACATGAGGCGATGGAGGAAGACCGACAAAATCGGTCTTTCAGGTTGGCGATGCCGAACGAATGCTACACGCGGTCGGTGGGGAAGGGCGGCAAAGCCAGTCTTTGCGTTGGCGAAAGCAAACGATTGCTTTCCGTGCTTGACGGGGAAGGCCGGCAAAGGAGGTCAATCTTAGGGTGAAGCCAAACGAATGGTACGCGTGGGTAATGGAGAAAGGCCGAGGTAGCCAGTTTACCGTTCTTCGGAGCCATACGAATGCTTCACGCGGTTGGTGGGGGAGGGCGGCAGATAAGGTCTAACGTTCGGTAAAGCCAAACGACTTCTACACGCGGTACGTCGGGAAGGGCGACAGAGTTAGTCTTTTGGTTGGCGGAGCCAAACGATTGCTACCCGCGGTTGATGGGAGAGAGCGTGCAAAAAAGTCGGTTTATCGTTCGGCGAAGCTAAACCAATGCTGCACATTGCCGATGGAGGAAGGCCAGCCATTTAGGCCTTCCGTTTATCGAAGCCTATCAGGCAGCGGTAGACCGGCGTCAAGAAAACTATTAATCGCAGCAGGAAAGCTTAGAATAAAACCAGACTCAAAACAATGTTTGCTAGCAGAACCGCTCCACAGCAACAGAACTGTTGTCTCACCTTTTGTTAAATCGTTTTGTTAGGCTAACTAGAACAGGCCGGCAAAACCGGCCACAATAACCGGCAGAGCCGGACCGCAAGCGGCGCTGGGCGGCGTTAGCCGCCTGGCGCAGCTGGTCTTAAATATTCGATTTTCCAAATCCCAAATAATTCGGGATTTTGAACTTTTCGAATATTCGACTTTTCGAATAATTCGGAAATTCGCCTTTTTCGAATATTCGGCTTTTCGTATAATTCGAAGTCGACATCTTCAATCGAATGATTTTTCGAATCGTTCGATTCAGTCGAAGTACAATTCAACTGCGCATTGCCGTTCAGCCGCAAAGTGCTCGCTGATTGCGAAAGCGTGCTGCGGCGTTGCGAGTATCCTCAGACAGGGGTGTGGGACCACCGGTGCGGGGTTGGATCACGGGGCACCAAAGGCAAAAACCGCTCAGGTGACCCACATCCCTGTCTTAAGATTTCCTGTCTGAGGATACTTGCAACCGCGCCGCAGCACGCTTTCGCGTTAAGCGTGCACTTTGCGGACAGAACGGCAATGCGCAGTTGAACTGTATAGTGCCCACGAGAAATTTCGTCTTCGTTTTTTCGCCGGAAATCGAAAAACCGGGGTTTCATTTAAGCGATCGAGTCGAAAGAGCGAACAAAAACGAGCAATAGAGAGCCCTTATTGGCCCCGAAATCCGCTCGGGCTAGACATTTCCTCGCGTGTATCAGATGCGTATCAAATGTTTGGAAAGATTTAGCGCGAGCGCTTTCCGGAGCCAACAAGGGCTCTTTCGCGTCTGTTAACGTTCTTTCTTCCTACCCTATCGCTCCTATGAGATCCAGGCTTTTCGACTTCGGGCAAAAAAAAACGAAGACAAAATTTATCGTGGACACTGCGCTTAGAGGCACAATCCAACATTGAGGACGAGGACTGCGATTCTCACATAAATGTGGAGTGGATACTCTCTATAACACCTTCCAAGTGCGAGCTCTCAAAATTCCTCCGAGTAGGCGAGAAATATGAAGAAGTCACTCTGGCGAACCCGACAGAAAGAAGAAGCTCCTCTGGCGGACCTGACAGGAGTCATTTTGGCGCGCCTCTCAGATGGCAGTTTGACCTCAACATTGTTACGACACTGTCCTGATTGGGATAACCTTTCGGTTGCGTTAGTATTATATTAGAGGTAAGATTGAGCCCTGCATCAAAAGAATTCAGCATGCACATGGCTGCACTCTTATGACGGGACAGCAAAAAATGGGTTATAATCCCACCACTCTCAGGCTGTCGCTGAGTCTTCGTTCTAAGAAAAGGCAGCTTCACAGAGCGATATCTTTGGTAACAATGACAGACTAGAGTTGAATGTTTGCAGTGTGCCGGATGGTTTCGATTGTTTACCTGTGGTTAATAGAGATGTTGAGCAGAGGGTTATCCGTCACGGCGGCGGACACCCAGTGAACGGTTGGCGTACCGTGGGCGCAACACAGGGATGGCTGACAAACCCGAGGTTATGCAGAAGCTGCATAGGTTGAACAGTGCACCAGCAGAGGAGAGAAACGCGGAGTTGGCTAGGTTAATGTTATTGATGGCAAAAAGAACTTCACCGAAGTGTGCGCTGCTTGCAATGTGAAACCGACAAAGATGTGTCCCGTCAGTTATCGAAGATGGAAAGAGTTGCAGAAGTCCAAAGTTAGGGGCAAGGGTAATTGAGTTCTACCCAGATTACCTCAAAATCCGTAGAAATCCCTCATTTTGTTTGAGCGACCTGCTCGTTCTGTCCTACCCCAGTTGTGAAAGCAAGTGCGAATTCTATAATTTTTGCAAAAGAACATGAATCACACTGTTGCAATGTGATGATCTAGGGAAGGAGCCGCCTGTGGACGATTCCCCAGTAATGCAGCAGTTGAGTGCTGTTTGACACGCTGTTCTGGTGAAAATGGTGACAGGGAGGAGATTTGGCGGTGTGCAATACCCCAGCACTTGTCAAGCGTCTTTCGTCGCGAGCCAGCAGCATACGGTGGCCAACTTCAAGTTTCTGGATCGTGTGGTGTCTGGTTACTCTTGTGTCAGGTCGACGGTTTGATGTCTGGTGGCTCTGGCGTCTGGTGGTCCAGGTGTCTGGCGGCGTGATGTTGACGGTGTGATATCTTGTGGCTCTGCTGTCTGGTGGCTCTGGTGTTCGGTCGCGCTTGTGTCTTGTTGCTCTGGTCTGTCCGGTAACCTGTTTGAAAGTCTCCATAGTTTGAAGACGCAAAGTTGCTGAGAGAGTCGGAACGGTAAGGTCATGTTCTTATTTTGACAAATGAAGGGTCGGATCCTCTAGATCCGGTAGAGAACTAGACGACGGGTTCCGCTCGAAAGGGACGGAGAGTACGCACATACACAAAGCCCGTGGAATAGTCAGCAGTAGCATTTGACGTGCTTTCATAGTTTCTTCATTGTATTTATTCTCATTTCTTTAAACTAATAATATGACCTACGGTGACTGCAGGGTCAATATTACATGTGTACGTAATGGAAAATTGAATAACAAGAAAGAATTATTGAATTTCAAAATCGAAGCTGTGGTAGTCAATCGACCCCAAGTCAACATGAATATACTTGGACGGAAAGCCTTCCCAAACACACTATTCATCTGACAATTCAAGATTGTTTAACAAGAAGCCTACCTCGAGACAACATCTTAATAACCCTTTTGTAGAAGGCTAGTTAGATCCTGACTAGAGCTAAGCTACTTATCAAACGGTTGTGAATTCTCAGCCCTCTATTTCGGAGTTCAAATTACTGCTGTCGATCGCTTGCGTGTGCTCGCAGATGCTGCGTCTCCTTTCCCGCACTTCCTTGCTGTCTCTCACCTCGCTCCGCACAAGCAAGGAAAGTAACAAATTAAGTTTGCTTTTAGAACAGAGGATATATTCGGCTCACATGTAAGGCCTCGGTCGTAGTTGGCCGAGCGATTGTAGCCAGCTTGGTCGATAAGCATGAAAGACCTGGGTGACGGTGGTGAAAAAAAAAACAATCGTCGTGTTCAGCACGAATGATAAGCATATTAGGTGAAATAAGGTAGGCGTGGTATCCATGATTTCATTTCGCCCATTTCATACACATTGATCAAGTCGACGATAGCAAACCAAATCGAGAGTTTTTTCACACGTATTGGGAGAGGGCGATCAGTGTTTTCGACGAACATTTATGACCTGCATCTATGTTGTTCCTGACGAGCATACAAATAAGCATTCAGTAGCAAATTAAATTTTCGTTCATGCACAAAAGAATGTTTAACTGAAAACTCACATAAGCATTTTAATTGTAACAATCATATGGACACCCGCGAAACTATTACACATAAATAGAAGGATTCAGCATGTACCAATAAAGGCCGTGTTCACGATAAATGTCACTTCCGATATCTACATGGCTTACGGAAGGTCTGGTGCTCCATATAGCAAGGTATGCTTAAAAATGACACGAAAGATGCGTTTTTGAGCAAAAATAGGCCCTATCTTGCTTACGTTGATTTTTGAGCGTGGAGAAATTGACCGCTACTGTGCTTATCTGGGTCAAATTCCGGTCCGCAATTGCGTCTCGACACGCTTTGCGGTCGCACGCGCTCGAGTCAATCGAGTTTCCAGCTCCAAAGCCGACACGATATGGCTTTTTTATACAGTTTTCTTCAATTTTGTTTAGTTTCCAGCTTCTGAAACCCACCTAGAGTCAAGAGATCGGCAGCTGCAGCGCTGTAAACTCTTCCGAATTGAAAGCGTGCGGCCGCAAAGCGTGACGAGACGCAATTACGGACCGGAATTTGACCCAGATGAGCACAATAGAAAGATGATACCTATCAGTGCAATGAAGCGATCAGCTCACTTATCGGCACTTCCTTTACTTGATAATTCCTGCAATCTGAGTCTTCATTTGTTCATTCCGAGGGGGGCGGATCTGGGGCACCAAAACGCTTGTATGCAGCCGTTATTTTGCCGCTCCTGGCTCGTTTTCTACCGTTCTTTCGACACTGGGAGCCTAAAATCCTTCTCAACTATCATTTCACTGTGAAACGTCAACGAGGATGATCATCGTGAACGCTGCCTTTAACGTATCTACTTCAATCACATGAAATATTGTCAAACGATAATCACAAGACAAGGAAACAGCTAATGCAATAATTGTACTCCAATCACAACCGTAACCCACGTACGAGCAATCTTCATAATGATGACACTAATTAACTTAACGGGGTCTCTGTATTTCAGTTAGGGACTGAGTTGTACAAAAGCGTTCAAAGAAGCTCACCTCTACATTGAACGAAACAGAGTATTCAAACAATTGCATTTCTCTTTGTTCCGCTTCCTCAGTTCAGCTATTCCACTACTGTATTACTTTGGAACAAAGACAGTTACACGAATTCAGTCCATGTCAAGGTACACTGTAAAGCCTAGCAAACATAGGGATAACAACATGAACAACGTCAAACGATAACGATGGACCACCAATCGAAAGGTGTCATTTCGAAAGGTACGAGGTGTCCCAAAATTTTGGATGCCCAGATGTTGAAGCGTGGTTTGAGCAATAGGAAACGTGGATAGGCAAACCGCCATGATCGAAACGAAAACCCGATGGTTAAATCGAGTGAAAATGGACACGGCTGAAGCGCAACTCACTATGAGGGACACCGCTGACAGGAACAAATGGCGAGTAAAGTGCAAACAAGCGGACCCCACAAACTCGTGGGACAGACGTTAAGAAGAAGATGGAGAGACGTTTCGGTTTTGTCAGAAATATCGAAGTGAATATGATGAGTCGAAGAATCACTGGACAGACGGCCCATCCTGTTCCTCTGATAACGGAAGGAGTTGCCACATGCAGCGGCAAGAACTCGCTGGTTTTCGTGACTTAGGGCGTTAAAATCAATAAGCAAATTTACAAGCAGTGCACCCTATAGTACGCTCTGATGCCTTGATGCAGTTCTCGTTTCGGAGGCAGACCATAGTGTTTTCAACAAGATTCGGCTCAGCGCGCAGGCCAAACTGAGTTTGGGTCTGGTGCCTACGCAAGTTTCCAGGCTTTACCGCACCCCAGAATGGTCGCCCTGCTCACAGAACCTGAAAATCCTCAACTTCTCCGCACGGTCTATGATCATGCCCAAGATCTGTGAAACACATCAATTTTACTCCATTGGCTAAGCAGCCAGCAAAGCCTAGGACAAAATGGATGAAAAACTGCTGTGTCGTATTTAGGAGAGGACATGAATCCTGTACGGCACTCACAATCACATGGCGGATATTTCGAGATACAGTCGTTGTGTTGTGTGCACGATGATACGAATAAACGTATAGTCTACAGCAATGGAAGTAGGACCTGGTGAGGTTGCGGACTCGTCCTAACATATCCTTCATTTCCGAGCTATTCGCAGTCGTATTATCACAACCGTAGGTGCGAAGCGTTTTTTTTTCTCGAAAAAAAAATTACTATGAAAATTAAGAAATCATTTGTAAAACCGCACCGCTCCTATGATTGTGATGTCCAACCCTGCGAGTAACGGGGAAATGGAGGTTACGGTAGTTTGTTAGTGGTATCACTCATTTTTTCGAAGCAGCTGCGATAGATCGGTGAGTTTGTGTTTTCACCGATATGAATACTGTGGAAGCAATGAAAACAGGTGAAAATGTGAGAGTAGAAATAAAATCTCACCGACCAATTTCAGTTATTTCGAAAAAAATGAGTGATAACACAATCAGACTACAGTATGTTAGGAAGAGTCCGCAACCTCACCAGGTCAAACCTCCATTGCTGTGGCCTATTCCTGTAGTGTTTGCGCTAAAATTTCGATTTAGTCATCGAGGTTCATTCTTTAATTATGAGCTCCCATACTTATGGAACATCCTGTAGAACCTGTTTGTTTTGAGAAAACTTTAGGCCATGGAAAAACATTACTAGGCAAGAGTAAGCACTTCGTTGGTAACGTCGACACGAAAGTCGGCTGCAGAAGTGAGAAAGAGAGTATCTCGGATTGTAAGATGAATTTTGAGGTTATCACGTCTTGAAGCTTGGAAGCACTGTTAGCGATAAACTTCTTTTTTCAGTTCACAGTTAGAAACATTTGTGGTAGCCATTAGAAGTGTTGGGAAAACGAATCTTAAAGCCTTTCCAGAGGCGTAAAACGGTTTTGAAGATTTTTCCACAAGGCGGGGTCGGCCTCCTTGGATCTAATTGATGTCATCAACACCGACACGGCTCCATTACTGCCAATCTGCGATCACCAGCAATGAGACAAAATACTGACACATCATCCCCTATTTAAAAAAGCCACCTATTGCAGGTCAAATGATGACAGTGATAATGCAGTGTCGGTGTGGATGACAAAAATCTAGATCCAAGGGGCCAGACCTGCTCAGTGAAATAGAACTCTGTGAGAAGCTGGCTTTGAAAGGATGAGAGCTCAATAGACACGGCAAGACTGAAAGCCATCATTCAGCGACAAAGGTCGGTATCAAAAGCCATCATTCAGCGACAAAGGTCGGTATCAATCTACCTAGTCAACATAGATGACTTCGGGAATGTCGACGAGACTTGTCCACAGAGTATCCGCATTGCGCATCATTCACGGGTGCAATATGGAAGTCCTATGCAAATTTTCCTCGAGATAGGTCAACAGCGTGTGCTTGGGAAAAATGAAATATTGACTTCCTAAAAATTTGTCCCTCTGTACGTCAGGAGAAGATTTACTACACATCAAAGCGTATCTAGGAGTTTGAACTCTCTGAAAACTTCTGGTATTGTTAGATAGCCATTTGAGCTCTATTAACGCGGTTGGTTACATTTTAGAGCTCGACCAAACCAGGATTCAGGTTTCCGAACCGTTTCCTGTTTCTACTGCTCTCAAAGGAACAGGAAGGGGCTCAGTGGAAGTTTAAAGGTAACTGCCTCACTGTCATCAAGTCAATTTTGAATGTGAAACTGTTCATTCACATTTCTTCAGTCGGAAGTATACTTCAATTACATTTGGTTACACGCCAGATGTCGACAACGTGCTGCTTCAAAACGACCTGGGACGACTCTTGTAAGGGATTGCACTTGACACCATGTTATAAAGTTCATTCTGCTCGAATCCTATTCGAAGACGGTGCAAAGTTAGGATGAGGAGGGAAACTAGGTTGCGAATGCCTAAGAAAACTGAAAATGATTAATGACCGTAGGCGTTCTTGAAACAGTGTCGAAAATGCTATAACAATAATAGGGAATGCTATCGAAGGTAGATGAGACGAGGCACGATGAATATTGAGAGCTATCACATGGTCTACTTCAATAAAATCTGCCATTGCAAGATCCATCATAAGTCCAGAAGCGACAGGGATCTGGAAATATAAAATTTAGAAAAGCTTATCAACATCTGCGTTGGTATACTATAAAAGCCCTTACAAACGCTGACAAGCAGCTGTTCTGCGACTCATTCAGACGTATCATAGAGTCACTGCATAATAGTTCGCTATACATTGGACGCGTCGTGAACTAAGTCGAAAGAACCAAGCAAGAGAACGTGCATCGGTACTTGCCACAGCATAGAACTCATTGATGTTGACCGCAAGCAGAATGCCGGTCGACCTCAAGCGTGGTTGAGCGTCAAAACCGCACAGCCCGAGGTCGAGGTGACTTTAGCTGGTTCTCCATCAAGGTACGACCGGGCGCTACGTATGGGCTACCAGAAGTCGACGACGTTTGAGCAGTTGTGACGGCCGGCGATACTCACGCTCAATTTGCCACCGATGCCCTCGTACCATTCGTGAGCTCAAATTTGAGTTTCAATGGTACAAACTTTGATTTTCTGAGATTGATAACAACTTTTAGGCACTCATCATTTTACGTTTAGTTGCTGGCAATTTTCCTCAGTTTTGTTGAGAACCAGTAACATTTGTTTATGATCAGGTCAGCTTTAAAGAAAACAAAAGCTTCAAACTGAACTCAATTTTTCAAGGATTTCTTAAGGAATAGTATGTTATGTATTGGTTCTGCTGCTATACATAGTCTGTTACATTAATATAGAGCCACATTTGACTTTAAAACAGAGTCAACCAGACCTTGTTCCGGACCACGATGGAGCTATAACCTTCTTTGATAACCAGCATTTTTGAAAAATAAATTAAAAAAAGAATAAAGTTCTCGGCGTATATCAATCCTCTGGGAACATTCGACTCCCATTCAGAATCTTATAGGCTTTTGAATGTGTATTGGGCCTATACAATGACTTGCGGGGCCAGCCGATGTTCAAATCAGTGTTTTTATCCTCCCAGACAAGTCTGGTACCAATTTACCGACCCCGGAGGGATGGAAGGCTTGTTTGTCCTAGGGCGAGGATCGATCGCTCGACCGAGTGCGTGACAGCGGCGCCTCGTGCCACCCCCACCCCCCCCCACATGCGCCCGATTTTTTCGAGAAATATGGAGCAACTTTGCGCCGACACCTAGGCAAAACTTTTTGACGATTTCAGTGCTGAAAGACCCTCAAAGGAATGAAAATCTTCATGATCTTTCTTTTTTTCTGACGCTACAATTCTAATCCTGCTGACGACCCTCGGGAGTGATAACAATTTTTGATAATGAATTTCTTCGCTCTGCTCCCTTGTTTTCACAATTATTGAAAAAAATTTCACCCGCCCCCCCCCTTGTCCAGTAATCCTGCTTTAGGAGAATGCCGCTTGGTTCTAGATAGACTTCATGGTGTTGAATGAGTTCTGATGGATTCACAATCTCCGAAAACTATCCTTTACTTATTATAGAAACACGTTCAAAGTTAAAAATCTTTCGCGGGGAATTGTGTAATGCACTTTATTCTATGGTACCGCCCTTTGAGCTACGAGCATCGCGCACTTAGCGAATGCCTGATGGACAAGGTTTTTGGAAGGGTTTTATGTCGTGTACAGGCCATAAACCGGCCAACTTCTCACCGTCGACTGCGTACCACGCGCTGCGCGACCGCACGCGCATTGGAAGCGGACAAATTTTGGCCGCCGCGAAACGTTACGGCCGCCGCGCGGCGGCCGAAATTCGTCGCGCGGCGGCTAAAACTCGTCCGCTTCCGACGCGCGTGCGGTCGCGCAGCGCGTGGTACGCAGTCGACGGTGAGAATTTGGCCGTTTTATGGCCTTTAGAGCATTGGGGTTCATGCATATTGAGTGATGAACTACTGTGAATGTTTTTAATAAGCCTCCACTCGGGCGAACGCCGCATTCATGCGTGTCGAATATGCATTCAAATCGAGTAACCACTCTCATACAAAGGCGTCATTGCAGACGCACGCGCTACGAAATTTCATTACAGGAGCAGTGCTGCGGAGTAGTCCATCGCTATCGTAGCAGCACACCGACACCCGACGCGGTCGGCACACCGAAATGTGAAGCGGCCAGCTCGCCGAGCACCATCTGGAGATGCCAGCGGCTGGACCGAGCCTTCTGTGGCTGGGCGGAGCCAAGCACCGCAGACTCGAGTAATTAAACCGGCGACGCTGCAGACATCTGTTCTGCAAAAATGCGTAGTATGTTTTCCCTAGGGATGACTTCCTCGAAAATGTGGCTGATCTTGGTTGACATGGGATGCGCTTAGGAGCAAATGCCATGACTGATTAGGTTGTGCTTTTCATACATAGTAGAGATTGAGCCCTGTCGAGTAAATCGTTTTGTTATCTGGTTGAGTGTGTGTCATACCTGTTTGTTGGAGCAAGTGCTGTAATTCGAAGCACATTAGGAGCACGTGCTCCACTAGCAGCAAGTTCCCTAACTGCGCTCGAGACCGTCATGTATCCAAGCCGAGTGCATACTCGACAAGCATTGAAAACAACGGTTGTCTGAGTGGCTCAGAGATTGAAATGAGCGAAGAATGGGTTGAGGTGCTAGTGCCGAAGGTGCTAGTTTCATACCCACCGAACAGTTGTTTTTTGCGATGGGGTCAATCAATGAATGTCCAAGAGTGCGTGACAACATAGCCAATCTTGATAAAACACAATGAGAACATGATTCGAAGAAAATTACCAGGTAGCAAACCAGGATCAAGAATCCTTGTTTCAGTATGGATACCTCCGCCTTCGATGATGAAATTTCGAAAGCGTTCGTAGTTGGTGACGTCATTTTCGAGCGCATTTTAAAAACTATTAACATGTAGAACACGCTCGATATAACAGGCAGCAACGCGAATATGACGTCGGTCACCTGAATGTTGGAAATTTGCTACCATCCATGGAGTACAACTGATTATTCTTTGATTTCACTATTCAATAAGAGGATGCAACAATTCCATTCAGTTCCAACATTAAGTATCGAAAACTTATGCGAAACGGAGCTCCTAAATGTACCGAGCTTTAGCTAGTCAAGAATTCCCCAGACCTAAAATTGTAGTAGCGATAGGCACACTGAAAACAAAGCGCTTCGCTCCAACCAGGGTTCAGAAGCCCGTTGACAAGAGCCGCAAAACTCTTACGACCCCCCCCCTGTACAGTATAAACCCCATTCACCCCTTTATTCTACTCAGAAAACCGCCGCATCCAATGTGTGTCGAATATGCATTCGACTCGAGTGACCACACCTTTCGAAAGGCTTTTTCGCAGGCGCACGTGCTCCAGGCAGCAGCACATGCTGCAAAAATTTCACCGCAGGAGCACGTGCAGCAAAAGTTTATAGCACAGGCACGTACTGCAGGATAGCCCAGCGCTATCGTAGCAGCACACCGTCACGCGACGCGGCCGGAGCACCCACATGCGAGGCGGCCAACTCGCTGAGCACCATCTGGGGCTGCGAGCGGTTGGACGAGGTCTCCAGCGGCTGGATGTGCCAAATTCCCCAAGCTTGGGTAACTAAACCGGCGACGCTATCGGCATCGCAGTCTCACCTCAAGAGTGCGTCGTATGCTTTCCTTTTTTGCAAAATCGTTTTGTCATCGAGTTGAATGTTTACCATGCACGCATTTAACGTCTTATTTGATGGGGCACCTGCAGTAATTTGACACACCATAAGAGCACGTGCTCTCCTAACAGCACGTCCCCTCACTGTGCTCGAAACCGTTTGTGTTTGAGTTGAATGCATATTAGACAAGCATTGAATGCGGCGATTGTGTGAGTATGTATATTCATTTGTCACTTCTTTATATTGCATCCCTAAATTCACAATGTAATCGTTGCACTTGTTTCGTAATCGCTCGTGCACTCTAGATTTGAATTCAAATCTAGCCTCGCCGTTGGCTCGGCGCCCAATAGTTCGCCTTGCACTTTCCATGCCCCGCCTCCTAATTCTCATCATCCGCCGCTCATATAAACTCAGATGTTATATACCAAGATAGTTCGTCTTCGTCTACTCGACTGTGCTGTTCCTTCCAACTCTTATAAACGTTTCGGCGCGCCTGCCTACATCCGTAGGAAGGAAAACTAGCGGGAGGAATAATAGCGGCTTGCACCTAACAGGTCACCGCCGAGAGAGAGAGAAGCGGTTATCACCTTACAGGTCACTGCCAAGAGAGAAACGCCGTTTCGCTGCCTCAGAAGTCTCCAAAGCCAATACCAGGGGCTAGCCCACCGGTACACCCCCCTCGGTGGTCAGTCCGCGTTCAAAAATTTCCAAAATTCTGATGACCCCCCCATTCAAAGTTGTAAATTTTTTCTCTGAAAATTGAATCATGGGGTGTTAATGTTGCGTATTTTTCAGCAGAATTGCGCGAAAACCGAAAAAATATGCAAAAAACAGTCCGCTGATGACCCAGTCAGAATTCATACTTGAAAATACCTTCGAGGACTCCCTCCCCTTCCAAAATTAGGATAGTTTGAGGAACTGAGAACTTAATTTCTCACACATAGTCAGGTTTTTTGCTTGAGTGAAATCCCGAGCATCAGAGCTCGCAAGGCCATCACCACCATTTCAAAGACGATAAATGCTTTCTGACCAACTCTGGCTTGCTGTCTCGGAAAGTGGCACCGGACTTTGCTGCGGACACCTTTGGATCTTTGCGAGAAGGCAGCGGCATCCATCAGCCAATTTTCAGGGTGTTCGAAAAAAATACTTCGGAATCGACGCAAAACTTTCTACTGTGGGTTAATTAGGGCGCTGAACGCGAACTCGGGTCTGTTTGTCGCTAGACTTTGGGTTACTGCAGGTTACGGTAGACATGATGCCTTTTAGCTGGCGCTGCTCACCTAAAAGGCAGGGTTCGCGATAAAAACGGCTTCTGAGCTCTCTTCATTAAAATGCAGATTTGGTCACCACAACAGTGAAAATAAGTGAAAAAACCCGGAAATTCGCGAAAAAACGCTGAAAAATAAGGTACTACGGCTAATTACCGGCGTCGGCCGGCCCCCTAATTAACGAGATTTTCATTAATGCTTGCTTATGTGCCTTTTATTTTGCTGCTTAAGTGGTCAGTAGTCTCCAGAAATGCTCAGAAATTATTTTAGAGGCAAAATAAAGTCGACAAAGCAGGCTTTCGCACAAATATCGAAATTTGGGGGCGGGAGGACACAAAACAATAACTTGTTCCTGAGCGTTTTTTTTTCACCAATTTTCTACTTATCTTCATTTTTGTGATGGCCAGATCTACCATCCCATGGGGGTAGCACAACAACCAATTTTATCCAGAACCCTGCCTTTAATACTTCGAAAATCGGAAAATAGACCTCAATTTCGTGTTCGGGGTCTCAAATAACACCCAGAGAGAAATTTTGAGCCAAATCTGAGACTTTGACAAAGCTACCGTCTGCCCACCGGTGCCTACCGTAATCTATCAATCAATAAACGGGTTGCATATTCGTGCTCAGCACTCCAGGAAACTCCCAAACCTCGAGCTTCATGTTAATGTTCAGTTCCATGTTTATTACATAAGGTGTACTCATGTGAGGTCAAGAATACGAGTATGAGACTCGGAGGGATAAGGGTCACGAAAAAATATCAATAAAAACACGATGCGAACCGGTAGATGTAAAGCAAACACATCAAATGAAGGAATGCAAAGATTAGTAAATTTCTTATTGCTAGATATAAATCTGTTTGCAGCTCTAAAAAAATTAAAGGCCTGACGGGAATCTCAAAACGCTCATTAAGCTTGACGCACTCGGAGCCGGCACGACATAGGAGCATCGAATTCGTGATCGGCCTCTCAAAAAGATCTCATGGGGAAATTTAGAGGCACATTTGAAACGTTTCTACGAAAGGAATGATACACTTATATAAAAAAGGCGCTCAAAACAGTTAAAGTCTTCCAGTCTTTTCAAACCTGTAACTCTTGGATCCTCTGCGTATTCTCAGTTCGAAAATGAACAAAATGAACGTCACGCTCAGCTCAGCTGTCGGAAACACGATTTGTTACCGGCTCCAACTCTTTTTCGGAGATTTTCTCACAGAATCCTAGTTCAGATTCAAAGAGAACGCGCCAAAATTAACCAGAAAACATTCATCAACTTTCTGATCCTGAGGAACACCATACGAGGTTCTCTAGTAAGGACTATTAGAGAAAAAAGAAGTCATTCTTAATATCACTAAAGTTGTGTCAGTAACTTCCTAGAATTTCGATCGTGGGGGTTCAGAACCTGATAATTTACAAAGCATAGCGAATGATTCAAATGTGCGACATATTGCTCAAATGCATATTAAGTACTGGGGCGAAGCTGCTGCCGTACAACCTCGACTTGGTTATGTATTGTTTTCAAATGCACAACCTGTATTCTGCTTTTGAGATTACACTGTGACAGGGATACGTAGAAAGCTTTTTCCTAGCCGTGCAGAACAGCATGTAATCATTATATGTAGATAACTTGCGGCCACTCTACGAAAGGGTAAAATATAGTGCATCCATTACTCTCGTGGGTAATGCGGCAATAAACTAGAATTCAATCACCCTTTTTCTGCTACACGTCTCTTGCATTGACAACGGTAGAGATTTGGTGAGTGTATCCGTTTTTTTTTAGCGAACAAACGCTGGAAGGTCCGTGAAGGAAATCTACCCACATACGAGGAACGGTACACAGCTTCGAGGTTCCCAACGGCACAGTCTTGTTCAAACACGATGACATGTCTTAACACTGTGATAAGTATCACAACGGCAGCTTGATATGATGGTTATCAACACGTGGCTTATTAGGATGAGCATGTTCACTTGAATTGATCATTTCCATTCTTTAGCATCCAGCGAACGGCGCGCTGCTCGTTCGCAAAAACTCGTCGCACGCTTGTTACCAAGCGCTACTTTATTCCCAAGGCGCTATTCACACTTAAAGGCAGGGTCCACGATGAAAATTGTTTTCAAGTTTCCCCCAGAAAACGAAGGTTTAGAGTCTGACTTTTTCATCAGTGAAGAAAGAATCATGAAAATCGCTGCGAAACATCCAAAATCAGCTCTTCTTTTCGAAAGCCACATTTCAGCGGTGGGTCAGTTGCGCGGGCATGGGCCTGAAGTAGACAGCGTGTGCAAATGCGCCCCAATGCTGAAACTCAGCCGCGCTCGCGCTTCAATGCTAATGTATTCTTCGCTTCCGCACTGCCGTCCAGTCCGCAAACTGCGCTTGATTGCGAAATCGTGCTGCGGCGCGGTTGCGAGTATCCTCAGACAGGGATGTGGGATCACCCGGGCGGTGGGATAACCCGGGCACCAAAGGCCAAAAGCGCCCGGGTGATCCCACATCCTTGTCTGACGATTCTCGCAACCGCGCTTCAGCAAGATTTCGCAATCAGGGTGCACTTTGCGGACTGAACGGCAGTGCGGAGGTGAACTGTAGATGCGGACCAAACTGTTCCTCGGAAAACTCATCGCGAGCGGAAGGGCTAGCGCGAGCGGACTTTGGAGCCGTATGGAACTCTTTCGGCCTCGCTTTCGTTGTTTCTTTCGACCTCAGTCCTTCAATGAGACCCTGAGCTTTCGATTTCCGGCCGAAAACCAAGGACGAAACTTATCGTGGACACTACCTTTAACTCCAGCACGGCACGCGAGCCTGGCGTTAGAATATGAATACTTTCTACGCGCGTGCCCCGCTTGCAAAGACTATGAATACTCCAGCGGTGACGCCATGTCAGAGCGGAGAAAGGTGGACCCTAACTTTTCCAAAGAAGCAAATTCTGGCAACGCGTTTACCATCGAGATATCGGAGGATAGTCATGGAGTCTACTATCATATAACGGCATTATTGGTGGAGTAATCATTAAAATGACGAAAAAGTCGTTACGGCCGTCGCCGCCATGGCAGAGTGGGCGTCATGCGCGCGCCGCGCGTGCGCGGTGTCAGGCCATTCATACTCTAACGCCACGCCAGCGCTTGCGTTGAGAAGTATGAATAGCGCCCAAGGCTCTGGGCATGCTTCAAACAAAACGCTTCTCACTGTCGTTACTCATTCGCGCAGTACATTTCCTGTTGAGAGCTACGCACTGTACACAAAGTGCGCTTGCCTCCCAACGATGCGCTATCCCAATCTCAATGACGCGGCGCACGCTTCCCATGTTACGCTAACCAACTTCAAGGAGTCTGCACACATTCTGAAAGGAACGTTACTTCCAAGAAAGCGCATACGCACTCAACGGTGTGTTGCTATTGTTTCTCACGACGCTGCACTCGGCACTCGTTGAGCGCTTCCCACTCCTTATGACTCGGTGCACGCTTCCTGTGATACGCTACCGTCGTGACACGGCACACTATATCATAATGCACTACACACTTGACGACGCGACGAATTCTAATTGCGGCGACGCACAAATGAGTGGAAATTCGCCGATTTCTTCAATGTGAGAAGTTACCATGATTGATACACTTTTCGATCACACAAATTCGACCTAATTCAACCCCGACACAATCAGAATTATTGCTGCTCAGGCGCTATCCACACTCCTCAACGCCAGCGTGTAACGCGCAGGCGTTGCGTTCGAGTTATTTTTTCTTTGCTACTATGATGGCGAACGCGTGCACAGAACTCGCATGTTCGGACAAGGTAGGCTCCACTTTTTCTCCGCTATGCCATGGCGTCTCCGCTGGAGTATTAATAGTCTACGCAAGCTTGTGACGCGCGTGACGCGCTGGTGATGAGTAGTTTGAATAGCGCCTTACAGCGACTCGTCGGTACATTGTTAGACTCTGTTTTATTCCAAGTGAACTCATGTTTTCGGTTATCACAGAGCGAAGCGGTGACTTTTTCGTCGAAACCTCCTTATCACTAGTTGTGCTTCATCGAGGCCCACCGCTCCGCTGCTGGTGATAATCAAAATCAACAGGTCACTAGAGATGCATCAGAGCTTACCTACTATTGCTGCAGAGCTAATTCAAACACTGAGCTGCTCAGGTATAACTAGTTGTCCTGAATACGGCGAGTATTTGTCCTGAGTCCGTTCCAAGAAGATTTCCACGGGAGGAAAAATGAATCCGATTAGAGCCGACCAATGATAGCTTGAGAGACCGCATGAAATGAGCCTATCTGTTAGATTATCATTCGTTATATCTTATCAGACCCATTTTCCTCCCATGGAAATCTTCTTGGAACGCACCCCTGAATTCGTGCAAATCCAGAACAATTTCTCGACTGATTCTGGAGAATTCTCGATGAATTCTCGACAACTTCTCACCGTTTTCTCCAGGTTTTTCAGCCAAATCAGGAGATCTCTTGCTGAATTCTCGACAACTTTTTACGGTTTTTGGTATCAGTAATGGTGTTCAGTCCATACCGGGCACCGCTATAAAAAGGTCCTCCTAGCTGCCGTCGGCATCTGGGACATGATGCTCCTCGCGGTCTCCGCGTGCGAGACCCCCATCCCCTCGAGCCGAAGGGCCCATCCCCTCAGCGGCCAAAATTTATCCTTCGGCTTCTGAGTGATCCTTTAGAGGTGACTTGATTTCAACACTAGGATCGGCCTCGAAATGCCGACTGAGCATTCAGTGAGATTAAGCGCCTTTTGTACCCTTCCTTCGGTTTGTTTACTCTGAGCATGATAATGATACCAGAAAGGAACTGAATTCTCATCAAGTTTTCGACATGTTCTCCACAACCAGTTCTGCCTGAGCTCATCTGTATAATGGAAGACTGCAACTTCTGTGTCTTGGTCACAGGCGGAGGTGTGCTGGTGGTTGCTTGCTCTGGACGATGTCCTGCTCACTCCTGCTTATGACCTGTCCAACTTCCTACCGAATTCCTACTATTTGTTTGACCAATCGCGCAGGGCTACTGGAGCTTTGTACACAATGTACTGTGTGCTCTGAGAGAGCATGCTGAGATTGTGCCGCTACTCTCAACTGTTCCGCGACAGTACCATGGCGGAGCCGCGATCGTCACTGTGCCAGGACGATTCTGCAGAAGTGTCTAGGGCCTCGAAAACGCCGCGACATGGACGCAATAGTGCCGCAGCAGTTCCGCGTCAGATCCGTTCCGACTCCTCCTCGAGAGTTTTGTCCGAGAAATGGCCGCGAAATAGCCGCTAAATAATGCTGGCCGCGAAATAGCCGCCAAATAGTTCTCGCCGCGAAAGAGCCGTGAAATAGCCGCCAAATATGTGGTGTGCTTGAATCCACTTCAGTTTAGCTTAGTTGAGCTTAGTTGATTTATGTGCGGTTTATGCGATGGCGAACTTCCTAATGCTGCTGAGCCATGCCCTACTCCGGAATACTACGAGTAAAATCGAGTTTCCTGATCAACCATTATCACTGCATCCCTCTATGGGCGTATTCTTGTAGGCATACCGGGCGAAGATCAACCATTGCAGAAAGGTGCTTTATAGCCACATACGACGTAATGAGTCGGCCGAAATAACTCTTCGATACATAATTTGATGGGGTTTCAAGCATCATGGATCTATTCACAACGGGACGCTCATAAGCTCGGATGATAGCAGGATATCGGCGTATTTTATATTATGCACGCCTCATATTTCTCTTATTCTCGCCTCTGACTACCAGAATGTTTCTTATCAGTGGAGCGTGGAGTTATCTGTCGAATTCGGCATGCATGTAGTGAAGATTCATGCCATTGTCCATATCGATGGTTTCACATGCAGTTCCCAGACAAGGTACGGAACCTACGATTACTTCCGGTGCAAAACTAGTCAAGGGGGGCCGCTCGAAAAAATGAAACGATTATTATGCATGAAAATGAAAATTTCTGCTGATACCAGATGCCTTATAGCGTTATAAGTAGGTGTTTTCATGGAGACTCTCATGAAAAGTTATCACGGACTACTTCGATTTCTGGAAGTGGTATCATTCATGTTTTAATTGAATCCTGAGCCCTCTCCCCCCCCAACTAGTTTTGCACCTTACTTCCTACATTTTATCATGTTCACATCAGTTTACATCTGATTAACACCGTAGGCTATCGAGTGAGATCTGCAGGCTATGAACATCGACGAAACGTGGAAATGAGAAAATCCACAGCCTGGTCTTTTCCGTTTCCGATTTCCGTTTCCTGCGTTTTGACCATTTTTGTCCCGTCTCCAAAAATTATTTAAAAAAATTTTGCACAGCTCTAGCCTTGATGGATATAAGCCCTGTGTTGCGGTTCAACAAACAGAACGCAAAGAGACCTCAATATTGTCTTTGAACGTCTTCTTACGAAACACATGACAACAGTTCTGATTGACGGTATCGTTGTCTGTAACTGTGGATGAAGGTAAGACCGGCAATAGAAGTTCGCCACCTCATTTCGAGATTGGTGGCTAAGTAGAGAGCACCAGTTGCCGGGAAGTAGCCGAGAAATAGCCAAGGAATAGGCCACCAGACTCCGCAGTGGCTCCTGGTGGGCTATTTCTCGGATAATCCGCGGCTATTTCGCGAACAACGTGGCCGCAGCCGAGCATCGGCCGCAAAATAGCCGAGGAATAACCTAGAAATAGTCGCGAAATAGTCGAGAAATAGCCCACCAGGAGCCGCTGCGGAGCCTGGTGGACTATTTCGCGGCTATATCTCGGCCGAAACTCTCAGAGTCGAGGATGCGTCAGCGAACCTAAGTCAACAGCGATACACTGTCGTATGTGGTTAAACGAGATATTCGCCGTTTCAATCACTCGAATGTGAGGTACTTGCCGCGTGTTTTGCTCACTCTGTGCAGACCCTTGCGCGCACTGCACCATGTCCTGCGCCCTTCGCGCAGGTCTGTGCCCGTTGTCCTGCGCACTTCGTGCAGTTTGTCCTGCACGTCTAAAGCAACGCCTCGAACAGTCCCGATTCCTTTCTGCACACTCCTGTTCGAGTCCTTTTCAATCCTTCTCCCGATTCCCAGCTCAGCGTTCGACACAGCCCTGCTTGAGCTCTGCACATATTTTATCTTTGAAGCGCAGCTGTTTGTTGACTACATGCAAAACTGGTCGAGATATTGTCAAAGATTGAACACCTGTCAAAAAATAGTCGAGAATTCCGCTGAATTTTGGAAGTTTGAATTTCTAGAGCAGCCGTCCAAAATTTTCCAAAAATTTTGGAATCGGAACAAATTCTCTAGCTGGCGAGAAAACGTCCCGAATTCTGCGGCATTTGAACAGGTTTTCTCAATAAAAACACGATTTTCCCGAATTCTCGACAACTTCTCCCTGAATTCAGAACAAGTTCTGGATTCTCGAACTATTCAGGGCAAGTTTTCGACGAATTCAGGACAACTCGTTTTACCTGAGCGACCAAAGTAGTTAATGATTTCGTGTTTGAACGAGAATGAGCCATTTGTAACCCCGAAGCTCTGAAACAAACGTCCCCATATACTGAAAAACGAAATACAAACATCCATGACTTCAAAGAAATTCTAGCCATTTCCCGTTTGAATGACATTATGGATCTGGCAGTTATGGTGGTTTTCCTAACGCGCAGATAATCTGGCCCCGTCCTAACAAATAAGAATTTGGATTTGACCGTTTGAACTCGCGAAAGACATTTTTTTACACCAAGACCCAGGGTGGTGGAAGAAAAACATCTTTCGCGAGTTCAAGAACCACGGTCAGATCCAAATTCGTTGCTGTCAGGTTGGACACAGCGCACCTGCGCGTGAAAAAAACCACACTGGCTGCCATTTACATGATGTCATTCAAACGAGGGCTAAAATTTCGCTGAAGTCATAGATAAGTTCGAAATTCGTACTGCTTTCAATTTGTCCGACTTTTTTTGTAAAGTTTGTCGTTTGTCAGTAAATGAATGTATACTCCGTGTGGAAATAATTTCCAAGACAATAATAGTTACATTTTATTCATTAATCGCTCCGCAAGATAGTTGTTTCATTCATTAATCGGTTCGCGAGAAAGTAATCCTTTAATCATCAGTCATCAACAGTGTACGATTTGTAATGAAATAAGGAAGTATCTTCACGCAACATTCCAGAGCACTTACCACGATGGATATGTCATCAATGATGGCTATATTGTCGTTTCCAACGATAATATGCACCAAGTCTTCCGCTGCACCACTTACTATAGAGCCAGCAATTAGAGAAGGAAGGAATAAGACAAACGACGACCATATAATAACTTTCCTGAGTGAAGCAGACGATAGAGGGTGCAACTACGTTTATTTCCCATACGTCCATATCATTCAGCTATGGCTCACGTATGTGTTCGTTCACACTCTTTACTTGGAGGCAGTGTTCACGATGGAAATCGTTTTTCTGTTTTCTCGCTTATCTTGGAAAGGGCCCCATGCTGATTCCAATGATGTCTCTGAAATCGTTCAAGACCTTCTGGGAACACAGTTACAGTCCTTCAAAGTTTGAGCTAAGGAAACATGGTGCACGAGTTGTCCGAGGCTTGTAACTTCCGTCTTTTGCAGCCGATGCATGAGAGCTGACCTGAATAAGGAGAGAAGTTGAGATTAAGGCGAAGAACGAAGCTAATGATTGGAAATCATCGCTCATCTCACGATCTCAAGCATCCATTTCTTCACGTCAGTGGGCGTGTGTTGCGCTTTTGTGGTTTGTCTCTTGCTCAAAGTGGTAACTTTGGGCTCTTTTTGAGCTTTCCCTGGCTCGTTTCCATGCGTTCTTTCGACGTCAACATTACAGTGTGCCCATCCACTACCCATTCCTAGTGGAAACTGAAACGCATTTTTTATCGTGAACACTGCCTTTAAAAGCAGCATACATGCTCGTAAACGTGATTGAGATAACTGCGGAAATAGGACGGTATGGCTCAGAACACAACACCTACGCATTCTGAAGCGTCAAAAGCGACTAAAAGTGCCGCTACACAAGTAAGAAGCTGACCCCGCCCCTGTATCTGCCCGGCAGCTGTTTTTGCGTCCTCCTCGAAACAGAGGTGGTGGGCTACTCCCACCGTTGGTGACGGTTGTGGGTGGTAGATTAGGTACATTAGGTAAACCACAAACGTCGCCGACGGTGGAAATGGCCCAGCACCTCTGTTTTGGAGGAGGACGCAAACACAGGGGGCTGGCAGATGTAGGGGTGGGGCCAACTTCTCACTCGCGTCGCTTCATTGTGGGTTTTTTGACGCTTCAAAATGCGTAGGTGTTGTGTTCTGAGCCATACCATTCTATTCCCGTAGTTATCTCAACCACGCATGTATGCTGCCTTTAAAGGCACGGTAAATCTCGTTCTCTTGGTCTCGGTGTGAAACACTAAGTTGGCAGGTGCTGTAGAATATAGGGCCGAAGAAAGCAACGAAAGCTGGCCAGAAATAAATACAAACGGCTTTGAAAGCTCTCCCGGTGCGCCTACCTATCCCGGTCTGCCCCCCCCCAATCGGACGATCTTGTGGCGCCGCGCACGTTTCGATGGCAAATTGCCAAGCAACTCTGCCGCGGTTTGCATTATCGATTCGCGCAGATTTCGCAATTAGCGCGCGCTTGCAGAAATCAGCAGGGCCCATGATTCTCGTAGACGCCCTGAATTAAGAAACCGTTATTTTGACTTATTCTGGACGTTTTTCTTCCCCGTTTCTTTACTATTAGTTACCTCACGACCAAACAATCCCATTTTTGGGTCGAACTCGAGTGCGATATCCATCGTGAACACTGCCTTTAAGCGAAGCTAACATTGGGTAATGTGGAACCGAGGACAGATACAGGTTATAAAACGGCGAAATTTACATGGTTCCTATGCGTTCTGGTGTGGAGCGTAGGTTAGAGACAGTGAGAGAGCGGAGCGCAGACGGAGAGCCAGGCGTCTCGCGCGCCGCTCGCGCCACGAGTGATGTGAATTACCGCTTTTATAGAGTGTGAGGAGGGCGAGAGAGGAGTAGAGAGCTGCGGACATGCCTACAAATCTGCATTTGTGGAAAACTCTATGTTTTGTGTGCTCTAGACGAAGACATTGTACAAGGTTCTCGAAAAACCGAGAATTCCGGCAACACAAGATTAGGAACATTGAAGAGTCATTTTATACGCTTGTGGTAGGGGGGGGGAATGCCGTTTTTCTAGCGTGATTAACTGTTTTTGTTGGAGGCGGGAATGGCATGTGGCCATTGTTTTCCAAGCCGTGGCTATTCAATAGGCTGAACGTTTTAAAATCACTCACGACTCTCTCTCCCTGCTGCTTATACTTTTAGCAACAAACTCACCTCTTAGAAAATAGCTTGTAGAGCGAATCATCAAGAAACATTGACAGCCGATTCAGGCCTATCAGAAAGACAAGAGCAGCTGTGAAATACCACAGCACAAGCTCTATGCACTTCGACGCCGTGAACACGTCACTGCTGACAACATCATGAATCAATATAATGTCAAGTGCTAGTTGGAAGCTCTCTGCTACTATAGTCATTACGCTGAACACAAGTAGCAGGCAGTAGAATGGGATCTAAAGCGGAAAACTTGAATTGGCAGTACATGAAGCCGGCAATACTCGAAAAGCATGACTTATTGTTAGTCGGAAGCTCACAGTGTCTGCTGTTGGAACGGAAAGGCACTGTATATTAATAGGTCAATCATATACTTTGTCGCTGTCATAAGCGACAGTCATAACATTTAGCACAAATCGTGCCGGGACCAGCATTAGAGCAACGGCAGTGGCCGTAGTAGGAACAGCTGCAGCGCGTTCATCGCAGCGACTTGTCGCGGAGTGCTGACCTAAGGGGATTGCAGGCTTCGAGTCGACGCGTTGCGCGACGAACAGCGCTAGGTGATGCAATATCAATTACATTCGGCGACGAGGGGCATCGCAGAATGTTTTGACACCGCGACAGACTTGCGTCACTGGCAGCAAGCGGCAACCGACGCCGCGACGATAATGTTAGAAAACATTTTTGTCGCTGCGTCAAGTTTGACGCTCGGCGACCACTCGCCAGTCGCTGCAACTCTGCAGGCCCTTATAGTGCAAATATGCCGTGGACGGTTGCTGCAACTGTCGCTCGTAGCTGTGCAGAGCAGAAGTTCTGCGACACTGGGTCGCTGTGTTAAAGGCATCGTTCACGATGGATTTCGTTTTCGAGTTTTCCATATATAATGAGAGCTATAGTTCCCTATATAGTAGCTACGTTGAAAAAACCGCGAAAAATCCACTGAAGACCCCTTTGTTAGACCCAAAATATCTCAATCGGCTTTTGACAAAGGAAGAGTCGATCGCTAGAGGTAGCCGTTTTGACCGACGATCTCACGATCAAATGAAGTTTATCTTTCTTTCAAGTGATTTGTTGAGAAGGAGAGGTTAATCGATGTGGGTAGAAAAATCATTCCTCACGTAATCGTTTGATGAATTTCATCAACTTCCCCTCAGTTGCATTGTATCAAATGTTGAAAATTTACTCATATGATGGCTGACAGCAAATTGTGTCAGATGACTGACGAAGGGCCGGCCTCTTTTGACGGAATTTTGAGACATTCAACTTCAATTATCTTGACAATAAGGCGTTTTCCACCGAACACATTCACCCTACGTTCTTAGGTAGGCCCAGACAATCATTTGAACCAAAAAAAACGGTGAGTGGTTTTCAGCGCGTACGATGCCTTTAAGCAACAGGGACAACGTGTCGCCGATGCATTTCATAGACCTAAGATGACTCATGTGATCGAAAGGGTATTTCGGTCGGTTCTCTGGAGACCAGCGCATCTTCTAAAAGGACCCTCGCAGTGGCAAAATCGAAGAGCGTTGGCTTACGTTCAATGCCGTGGATTGAAACCTTCACGCTTAATTGTGCCAGTGTACTTTCGGAGGAAGGTACATCTGTACAAAACTTTTTGATGTCAGCAGACTATATTTTCACTCACCGCAGTTTGACAGGAGTGAGTTTACCTCGATTATTGATGATTAGACGCAAACGTGTATAACGACGAGACAATTCCTTTTTTTATCGCACCTCAAGTTGGCCACATAAATAACCAAAGGATCTTCTAACTGCGAGAAACATACATGCTAGAAGAGATTACTCTCGAAAACTGATCTCATGCGTTCGATTAGGCTTAGCGCTTCTTTCTGATTTTATGCGTTACTCACCCTGTTCCTGTTCTGCTCATCGCGTGAATACCGAAAATCTTCTTGCCTTACCTATCATATAGTAGAGTGGCTACCTCCTCCATCCAGATTTTTAGACATATCTCAATCTTCGTTTGAGTATCGCCGATCACCGCATAGAATCTCATTGTGTTATTTGCCTGCAGCCCTGGATAACTCAACTAAGGATACACGTCAACAAGGAGCATGGCTTACGATTCGCTCCTTGGGCCTGGGTCTTACGCCTGAGGTTCGTACGATTCGTACCAGATCAGAGAGGCACCTGAATTAACCCGCCCCAGAACAGCTCCGTCTAGTTGCGTTGCCCAGGCTGGCCTATCTCTTTACCTCATCATATCAATATACCTAGAAACAAATGTTTATAAAGTTTCTTAGATGGGGTCGATATTTGTTAAACTCAATCGGATTATACCAGTGCATTATTTCAACCCACTGATGAAGATTGCAACACATTTTAGAAACGTTTAGACTATTTTCGGAGTTCAGGAAAGAGCAGAACAGTCTTAAGGGCTGAGTACAACCTCTGAATCGTGTCTTCTGTTTTTCCGCCTATCTTTAAAACGACTCCGCGCTGATTGCAATGATGTCTTTGAAATCGTACAAGACCCCTTGACAACGGAGTTATGCCCCCTCAACAATTGAGCTGCGGAAGCATTGTGGACGAGTTGTCCGAGGCTTGTAACTTCCGTCATCTGCAACCGATGTATGCAAGTGACATGAATAAAGAGAGAGGCTGAGAATTAAGTGAAGAACCGGCTATTAATCTTCAACCATAGCTTACCTCATCACTGTTGCATTCGAAAGAGGGTGAAAGAGGCTTGCCAAAGTGGCTTCCTGATGTTTGTGGCTTCCTCCTATATCTCGCTTATCCGAAGGAATCAAAAGCTCGCAGGTGTTATGTGGGTGGGTCTACTTCACAAGTATAGGGAAATCTCAGATTTAGCTCCTGAGCTTAGACTGTGCCTTTAAAGCCATTTCTCGTGTTGATAATATTGGTGTTCTCTTTTAAGTTTTCTTCGTCCTTTTTATTCATCCTTTAATTGGCAAATGTGCTTTACTGTTTGTTTTATCATTGTCGATAGTGCACCTTGAAGACAATATAAATTTCAAATATATAATATAGTTACTCCGATAAACCTATCTCCAGTCTCTGACATTACTAAGGCAGAGTCATGAAAAACCTTTTCTGCGGTAAACAAACTTATATGATTCTTGAATACTGTTTTTTTCTAATAAAATCTTGGAACAATTGTGTTCTGACTAACTAGAACTTTTCAACTTACACACCGATGATTTAGAAAACCATGTTCTGGATGTTGTAGTTATACTACTGTGTATCAATAATCCACGCTCAAAATTTCCTGAATGCCTCAGAGATTTACAGGAGATTTCCAATATGGGCATTTTCATAGCTTTGCGTGAGGAAAAATGCACACGATGTTCAATTTTTAGAGTGTTCAAAAATGTCTCGGATTGAGCTTGAAACTTTTTTCTAGGGAATGTATTGGGGGCTGATTAAGAATCTGAAGCTATTGGTCGATTTTTCGAAAGGCTTGGAATAGCTAGTATCGAGATTTGACTAGAAAACCCCGGGAATTTCGATGGGAATAAAGTGACAATTGGTTGTTTTTTTTTATCTGGTTGTAGCGGGCAACGCGCACGCAATGGCACACGAGCGCAAATATGATTGGACTTTCGATAATACTCTACTCTCATGGCCGGGTACAGAACGTTTGAGCCGTTGGAAGCCTTGAAAGCGGACCAAAATGACCTTGTTCAAGCAGCCCACTTTGACTGGAGAACCCAGCCTTCTCATACAATTTGATTGCTTCAAAACAGCTCGTTTTCGACGCTTCCAACGACGTAGGCGTTCTAGTATCGTCTGAGTTAATTAACGTCGTTTTCTCAACTACTTTGCGTGTCTGTGTGCTGCCTTTCAACTTTCTTCATAGGGGTCATTTCGGCCGCCTGTGTAACATAAATCTGTAGTCGTTCTATCGATTTTAGTTCGATTACGGTATGTAACGGTGAGTGAAAAGTTCCCAACGAAATGGAAATGTTGAGTACTGTTCTTCATACCAATATATGCACATTAAGTTTCAGTGGCATTTTTTATGAACCACTGCTTGGAACGAGATCAAAGAATCTGGAAAAGTTCGGTCAAGATGATCTGGCTCGACGCGTTACTTCCAGCCGGTACTTCAAGGCTTGCGGGAGGAGGATGAAAAGACTCTAATAAATTTTTTTCTCAATATCCCTAATTGCACATGATTAGGACAAAAACGGGAGGCGGACATCAATAACCGGTCTATGATAGCTCTGGCGCTTGCTGAATATAAGGCAGTTCATCAATCTCCGCCCAGCGTAAAGTTGTTTTCAATCCAGCCTGGTGCATTAAAAAGTTTAACTAAGTTTGAATTGTTCCACTTCATCTCACCTACAACGAGACCTGTTTTCGCAACCCCATTTTCTGTTGGGGCCACTCTTTGGTAAGGTTCCTAATTTTCGCAACCCCAGTTTTTTTTGGGGCCACTCTTTGGTAAGGTTCCTAAAAGGGAAAGTCCAACCTCTGAATCGCATTTCCGTTTTTCTGCCTATCTTGAAAATGGTACCATGCTGATTCAAACGATGTCTCTGGAATCGTACAAGACCCCCTGGAAACGGAGTTATGGCCTCTCAAATATTCAGCTGCGGAAGCATGGTGGACGAGTTGTCCGAGGATTGTAACTTCCGTCATTTGAAGCCGATGTAAGCGAGCTAACCTGAATAACGAGAGAGGCTAAGAATTATGGGAAGAACGGGGCCTTTAATAGGAAACCATCGCTCATCTCGCCACTGGTGAGCTCGAAAGATCGGAAAAGGGGCTTGCCAAAGTGGCTTCTCGAGGTGGGCGCCTATTGGCCGCTTCCACTTATATCTCGCTTATTTGGAGGGTTTGAGAGCTCGCACTTAGCAGGTGCTATACGGGGTGGGTCTACTTCACAATTATGTGGAAATTTCAAATTCCATCCATGTGCTTGGACTGTGCCTTTAAATGCAGCCTCTGAGCTCAAAAAATTTTGTTGGACTAAGGCTCGGCTATACAGGCCGAAAACATGCCAGGTACTCTTTCGTATTAGACGATCCACCACCTGATATGATACCAAGACATTAGCAATTATTAATGTTACTAGAGCGATCTAATGGTTTAGTCTGTTTAAGCAAAGAGATGTAACCCTCCGAGCGGTAAGTCACGTTGAAAAAAATGCTAATCTTATGCTCCAGGATATCTTCTATTCTGAAATAGTACCACATGCCATTCAAGGTAATTTTATGTGAGGTTTGGTCTATTATTGCACAAGTATGATGCTCTTCATGCGCTTACCATTTGATTCGGATAAACTTCAATAGAGAATGCTAATCAAACAAGCGAAAACCTTCACTTTCTCCCAGTTCGTCAGCTACAGACGTTTCTTCCTCCGCATTTCACAATTTCAAATGCAATATAGAGGTGGCTCTCGAATCCAAGTTTTAGGAGGGGTTATGTGAGAAACTCCTTCAGTCCACCATGGAGAGCCAGAGGACTGCTTGCTCAACGTCAATCTCTGGTTGGGAACGGGTAAGCCGCGACGTTGCTTGGCAGGAAAATTTGCGCGGAAAAACGAAGGAGGGATGGCTATTGATCGAATGATCTCGCACCCGAATGCTGACAAGGGAAGTGTTTAGAGCGGTAAACGCACCTACGGAAACGGTATCCACTGTCAGTTTCTCTTGGTCCTCTATAGTAACTTTGTGAAATATCCAGCCCCGAGCTGTTGATTCCGAGGAGCTACGAGCCCGCAAAGTTTGGCTATCTCCGCTCATTGATTTCGACTGCCTCCACTCATTGATCGTGTCAATCAGGAAGGAACATCTTTGAGTGTGGCGGCTAGGTGTATTGGATAGCGATGTGGACTCTTGAGCATGTGATGCTGAAAGTTCGATTCCGCACCTGTGTGGCTTTTTGCAATTGCATTGGAATTTTGTATTCTACGTGACTGCACCGCCTTTGATTTTGTTTTAGCGTTTCAAAGCCTTTTTAATCACCCTGATATCACATGGGATCATTCACGAATAGTAGGCCACATTAATTTGCAATCGATAACAGCAATAACAAACTTATTTATTGTTTCTTTGTTTTTTTGTCAATTTGAGCACCAATGATAAACTGGCACATAATGTTGGAAACATAAAGACTATTCACAGAAGGAGCAGCGGATGAAGGACAACGAAATAAGGATAACGAATTATGGATAATGTGTGACAAGGTAAGTGTTTTATTGTTAATGGTAGACGCATCTTCGAAAACGACTAGTAATGTTAGTATCTCTTGTAGCTCAATAGTAGAAGTCATCCGTATTTGGCTCCGAGCTGCAGGTTCCAAGGAGTTATGAGCGTTTTTCAAGCTTCGCGAAAAGGCAAGGGTACCTACCCATCAGGCATTTTTTTGGGTGTTTCAGAACATTTTCTCGAATATTGCTCAAAACTTGTATGTAGGGGTAATCTAGGGTGGTGAACACGAATCTGAAGCCCGTTTCTCGAAATTCTGAGGTTTACTGTAGGTTACGGTAGGTCCCATGTCATTAAAGGGGCGACACCCATCTTAATATTGTGAAAATCGACAAACGGACGTTAAATTCGTGTTCACCACCACGAATATAACCCCCGTACACGAATTTTAATTCAAATCTGAGACTTTCACCAAACCACCGTATACCCACCGTAATCTACCGTAATCTGTCAAAAATCGATAAACGGACTCCAGATTCTTGTTAAGCACTCCAAACAACCCATAGAGAGACATTTTGAGCCATTTTTATCGTAGCGTTTCGGAAATCGTCAAAAGTCACATTTTGCCCTCAAATTTTTCCCCGATCGAAGCTTTTGAACGAATTCAATCGAAAACTTTGGAAGATCGACAGATGAACTGCAAATTCGTGTTCACCACCCTAGATTGCTCCTGCATACAAGTTTTGAGAGAATTTTTTGAAACACCCAAAAAAATTCCTGATGGGTACCCTTACCTTTTCGCGAAGCTTGAGAAACGCATAACTTCTTGGAACCTGCGGCTCGGAGCCAGATACTGCGCACTTCTACTATTGAGCCACAAGAGATATTAACAATACTAGTCGTTTTCGAAGATGCTTTTACCACTAACAATAAAACACTTACCCTTTCACACATTATCCATAATTCGTCATCCTTATTTCGTTGTCCTTCATCCGCTGCCCCTTCTGTGAATAGTCTTTATGTTTATAACACTATGTGCCAGTTTATCATTGGTGCTCAAATTGACAAGAAAAAGAAACAATAAATAAGTTTGCTATCGCTGTTATCGATTGTAAATTCATGTGGCCGTGAATGATCCCATGTGATATCAGGGTGATTAAAAAGGCTTCAAAACGCTAAAACAAAATCAAAGGCGGTGTATTCACGTAGAATACAAAATCCTAATGCAATTGCAAAAAAGCCACACAGGTGCGGAATCGAACCTTCAGCATCACATGTTCAAGAGTCCACATACACCAAGTCGCAACACTCAAAGACCATCCTTCCTGATTGACACGATCAATGAGTGGAGGCAGCCGAAATCAATGAGCGGAGAGAGCCAACCTTTGCGGGCTCGTAGCTCCTCGGAATCAACAGCTCGGGGCTGGATATTTCACAAAGTTACTATAGAGGACCAAGAGAAACTGACAGTGCATACCGTTTCCGTAGGTGCGCTTACCGCTCCAAACACTTCCCTTGTGAGCGCAAACTCGAGAGCAACTAACGATACATGGAACTGACGCGGTTTGAGTCAAAGAAGTTCTACTTCTGAGAAAAACTATGTAGGATTCGAGCTTCTAAAAAACTGACCTGCAGTAGCTTGCTGCGACCCGTAATGAGCGAAATGGACACGAATAAATTAAGAGTAATACCGGTTGTCGACAGAGTTAACAGAATTATTCTTTTTGCGTCAATAAAGTAAGTCATGGAAGGCTTTCACCTCTAAATAACGCCATTAGTTTGAGGCCTCGTGGAAGCCGAATAAGTCTGTTAGAGGGCAATTGAGTAAAATGAGAAGGTAACTAGGTTACACATTGGCAGAAACGCCCATTTAACAGAGTTCGTATTGAATGTACGTTCTATGTTTCCAATTCCTGTGGTGCTGAGGTATGCGGGTTCTCGAATATCTCGTTTGGTTTAAAATTTTCACTTGACTCCCTATCGAAATGTTTCGGAATCCGGAGAGTGGAATCGTTATTGAAGCGAGTGGTGGAAGGGAACCTGAAGGGTCCGCCTTTGGTTACTAAACAAGCTCCTTCGTACTCCGCATCGGTAATCGTCCCTCCTTTCCGCTAATGGAACTACTCCGTTACTATCATTTTAGAAGCAGAGGTTGTCCGTTCCAAAGATATTTAGGAATCCTTGGCTCCCTATCAGAAGTATAAGAGAGCAAAATATGTAAACCAGAACCAGACCAAAATAATCGTAGCCGAGTGGATCTTTACCGCATGCGGAGAAGTTATTTCGTAAAAAAGAGTAGCTGTCCGGTTTCTCTCCACCATTCAGTCCAAGAACGATAACTCGCTCCCGACTTCGTCACGCTTCGAGAAACAGCTTCATTGAAAAGATTGAGTCATACGGAGCCTGCGAACCCGCATATTTCAGTACCTCCAGATTAAAAACTTTTTACGGGAGGTCGCGATAATAAAAACCATAAAAATCTCATTGTATGGTAAACTGCCAAAAAAGAATGAAGGTTACGGTCAAGAAAGAGGCTGTACTTAGAGTTATTGAGTTCTCAAGTTGATCATTCGTGCACACGTGCGAAACTCCGCCCAAAAAGATCGGAGTCTCTTTTGTGTATAGTCGAAAATCATTGACATTTTCAGGCAGAATTAAATACAAATTAAGCTAATAAAAACAATTGAGCAATGTAAACAAGCACTCCATGCAATGTTTTGACTAGATGAGAACAGAAATATTCCAGCACGCCACTTCAAAGGGCCAGCTGATGTGTTTGATAATAGAGGTCATCGATGTAGACCATGTAGGCTCGTCCACCATCACAAGATCGAAAAATTGAGGCTGACAATTTGACCCAAAATAGGGTTTTTCTTCGCGAATTTTCCATGCAGGCCCTACTAATCCAGAAAAGGGTCCAGAGAAGAAATGTAGGCAAGCTTATTTTATTGCGACCACTGCCTTCAATACGCATGCAGTAATATGCAAAAGCCTACATAGCAGAATACTTTTCAACTCAGCATGACTTTGTCACTCGCCGAAGAAAAGTTGCTGTATCGAAGCCTCGTTGCAATTTGAAACGGTTATTTCAGTGCCTCTAAACTTCGAGACTGCATCAAGTTTTCAAACTTTCCCCAATTGTGGGGAAACACTTCGATGGTTCATTTAATCTTTCTGCCAACTGTTCATTAGTTTATTGATGTTATGGCTGGTCGATCAGAAGATAATCTGAGAGAAAGAGTTCGCTATGGGCGAGGTTGGAATGCCTATGAACACCCAAGAAGGCGAGGTGGTATTCCGTTGAGCAGGTCGTAGCAGTGATCCAGCGAGGAGCGGACCGCATAAAAAACCTCAGGGAAGTGCCTCGGACAAGTCAGCCTAGCCTGTACCTCTAGGCGCTCCTCTGGTGGTCTACACGTCTGCTGTTTGACTATTCTCTACTAATAAACCTATCATTCTCTGGTCTTTTCTGCACCCACAGAAACGGTAGTTTTCGCCCACTCAGAAAAATGAATCCATATTGCATGTAATATGAAGTGTAAGATACTTGAGAGATTAAAGTATCTTACCTTTATATGACATGTAACTCACACTTATACTACATGTAACATACACTTGTATCACACGTAACATACCCTTATACTTCATGTAACTTAATTAGAGCTACAAGTTGGAGCTTCATGCTCCAATGTTGGAGCTGCAAATTCCAAGTTGCTGCCCCAGGTACGAATCAGAAACCTTTCAAGGCAGCATACTCGCTCGTAAACGTAATTGAGATAACTACGGAATCAGAATGGTATGGCACCGAACACAACGCCTACGCATTTTGAAGGGGTAAAAACGACCCACAATTACGCTACATGAATGAGAAGTTGGCCCTGCCCCTGTATCTCCCTTCCCCTGTTTTGCGTGCTCCTCCGAAACAGGGGTGCTGGGCCATTTACACCGTTGTCGATGTGTGTGGAGTACCTATTGTACCCATTTCACCACCCACAAACGTCGCCGACGGCGGGAATGGTTCAGTAAATTCTCTGTTTTGGAAGAGGACGCAAAACAGGGGGCGGGCAGATACAGGGGCAGGGCCAACTTCTCAATCGTGTAGCGTCATTGTGGGTCGTTTTTACCGCTTCAGAATGCGGATGCGTTGTGTTCTGTGCCATACCATTCTAATTCCGTAGTTATCTCAATTACGTTTACGAGCGAGTATGCTGCCTTTAAAGGTTCCACGGCTAATCGTTTTCGTGGGTGACATGTGTGGACACGCGGTCCGCTGGGAATCAATTCGATTGGAGCGGGCTCTCCTACCTAGTTCACAATTATTGTTCCATTTCCACTGCACCTGAGAGAATATCGCTCCACAGAGAACTGGAGAAAGTGCATGAAGAAGCAATTATCATTCAACTTCTTACGGACCTGGCGCGCTTCATATTTGGAAGGTATTTCAACCTTGCACGCACAAGGTGCTTTGAAACACGATTTCGCGCAGA